>OX371186.1:4805000-5007824 GCA_947310635.1 Leptodirus hochenwartii
TGCAGCATTGAGAATATAAATAAATGATTATAGAAAACACTTTGTGAGAAATTTAATTAAACGAAGAATATTTATTTGTTTCGTAACAATGAATAATTTTTATTTTGCAATGTGTCAGGAAGAGAACCTGCAAGAGAACTCGTATAATCAGATCTTTAGTTTATTAAAAACATCCGGTAATGTATAATTTCCAACTATTTCGAGGAAAAAACATGGAAAGATAAGAAACAAAACGTAATATGATGGTAACCGGAAGTTTTACTTAAACCAATAAAAAATATTTGCGGTCCGTTTGCATTTACCAAAAAACGACAGGAAATTTGAATAGATTGGAAAACACGCAAATGTGCAAGTTAAATTAAGAAGCGAGTAAATTTTTTTGTTAAAAAGTGTTCAGTATTAATGTTAAACAAAGATATACCGTATGATGTTTCACTATTATATAATATTTTTTATTTTTGTAATAATATTCTATATCATTATCAAATAAAGAGATTACTAAGTGTAGAGTGGGAATTTTCATGTTGATTTAATAATCTTTCAAACTATATATAATAATTAGAAAAGCTAAGGAAATCTTTAACAAATTGAATTTAAAATCATTTTGAAATTCTTTAAAATTATTCCTCTGGTATATGCAAAATTCTAACAGGTCTAACAATCAAAGGCTTAATTTAATTATTTGATTTTTCATTGGTTTTTTTTTTGTTTATTGTGCTATTGAATTGGAAAAGTACAGATATGTATTTAATTTAATATTTGCATATTTATTTTAACTTGGTATATGTTTTGGCCATAAAACCAGTGGCGGCTTTTGCCATTTCAATCGAGGGGGGCGTATTTCTTACAAAATAACATAATTGTAAGAAATCTTACCTAAAATGATTAAACTCAATAATTTGTTGAAAGTGGTATTCCGCTCTTCTATTTTTCATTGATATAAACACTCCTTGCACAAATTTGTGATCAATTTAAATTAGGCAATGGCCTACCTACTTCTTTAATATTTACTTTGTCCTCAAGAGAAAGTTTACAAAACTCTATTTTTAATAAAGAACTAACACTATTCATTTTTATTAAATTATTTCTATAAAATATATTCTTGGAGAAACACGTGGCAAAATATAACAAACGTAACTACACAGAACAATGGCAACTGTCTTATCTTGCTATTCTATATCCATTTTCCTGTATACTAGACTAGGCTTCTCTGTTGGGACGCTAAAGAATTGCAGCCCGGAATAGCTTAAAACAACGATTTATTCTTAGCTGTAGAAGCAGCGTCACGTTGCCACATCAACGCGGGCCGCTATTTTGTTTGCGGCTCATACGATATGCGAACCAAAGAAACAAGATGATATACTGCATACGGTCGCTCTTACTCTACCGCTTGCAATAGATAGGATGAGTGCATATGCGTTTAACTCATACTTGCTCGCCGCCACAACGTGTTGAGTGCTATCGCGAGGCAAGCTTATCTTTTAGGAAAAATAATGCCGAGTTAAAATATCACAATACAATTATATATCGTGCGGCGTGCGGCTTCGAAAGAAACCGCCACTGCATAAAACTGTTCTGAAGGTTTTACTATTTAAAATCGTCAATTTAATAAAAATAATCTGCTTATTGCTAACATATTTTTTAATTAGCTTAATGCTAGTGTAATTCTTCGTATAAAATATGTATTTAATGTCTTCTTATTATGATATTCGTAGCATATTTATGAATTACTAAGTATAAATATACTTTTCAAACACTCTGTATTTACCATGCATTCATAAGAAACGACTAGGAAATTATATTCATTAGAATGCACTATATTCTAGTAATGACTTGAATATCTGAGGTGATTCCTTCCTCTAATTTGTTTTAATATTTGCGCATAACAAACGCAATATATAAATAATTTGAACTGGCTTTTTATAGTTAGTTTGCAAATTGATTTACAGAAATAATTTTTAAAAAATATCATTAAATATGAGCAAGAAACGCGCATTAGTTCTTTTGTACCCGCAAAATGAAGAAAATGAAATAATAATTCCAGTAACAGTTTTACGCAGAGGTGGAGTGAGTATTAGAAAGAATTAAATAGTTACATCAACTTTAGACATTATAATTTCAATTTCGTAATATTGGTTCACGTTATTGAATATAATATAATATAATATCTTCAAATAAACTGAGCTTCTCTGAACAAATTTCTTTATTTCCCTATAACTACTCATACCACAATGTTGTCATCAATTAATTTTTTAATTAAAATAAAGGACAAGATATTTTTTATATTCATCTACTAACATTGCGCTTTTTTCCAGCATATTTAATATACTTCAGCGCAAAATAATATATTCTTGATTTATGTTTTCCACAGATCGAGGTGACATTAGCTGGGCCAACCCGGGCTCCAGTTGAGGGTTCGCGGGGTATGTTCGTCGTCCCCGAAGTGGCCCTTTGCGATGCTATGAACGACGGAATATGGGACTGCGTCTTATTAGCAGGAGGTCGCAATGGATGGAAATCCCTCAGCGAAGATGCTAATGTCGGAAAAGTACTACGCGCTCAAGAGAAAGCTGGAAGACTCATAGCTTCCATTTGCACTTGTAAGATATTTATCTTAAAAATAGGTGTTTGCTCAACCAGATCATCATTTTTTTTTAAATTAGTTAATATTGACGAATCCAAATGATTAATTTACAAATAATAAAGGGCTGGTCTTTAACTGCGCACAAATTTTATTACCGGATTAAAAGATCCTCTATTTGCGCCAACAAAACTCCGACCGAAAATAGATACATCAACTGCGCACACACACACACCTGATCTGACCCGACCTGACCTGACTTATATATTTTTTTCTACCGTGTTTTAATAAATGTATTGAATTATATGTGAAATTGGTGAACTACAATGCAAATCTATTTTTATTTTACCCATTATTAAGAATGACACAATGAAAAATACATTCTCTTTTTGTTCCACATTATTATTATTTTTTATTAGAATATAATTAATTGTTAATAATTTGTAGCCAGCCGTCCGTATACCTGCTTATACGTGTGCGCAATCGAATAGTAGGATTAAGGGTGCCGCGCTGGGTCGTAGTTTATGACATGGGATTAGTGCGCAAATAGAAAACTGCCATAATAAAGATTTTTTAAGTAAGTATATTTCTTCAATTTTAGCGCCTATTGCTATGAAGACACATGGCGTCATGTTTGGCCATCGTTTGACCTCCTATCCAGCTGTGGAGTCGAGGGTGCGTGAGGGTGATAAGTACATCTACAAATACGATGATGTGGTCATTGATGGAAATCTGATCAGTAGTCGCGGAAATTATACAACATTCCACTTTGCTGTTGCTGTTCTGGAATATCTAACAAATCGCGCTACAGCCGAAGAAACTGCCAGGGAGATGCTCATGATCAACTATTGGGGTTGAATATAATGAGTTTGCTTTTACCATATAATTTAAAAAAAGATTTATTAAGCGCAGTTTTTATTGAAAAAGTTTGCATAGGGTTTGCTGTTGGATAGTAATTGTTTCTTTATAATGTAATTCTAATAAATAAATAAACATTGAAGCTTCTTGTATCTTAAACTATGGTTTATATATTAATTTTTTGGATTTCTCGATTATATAAGAATGTTTCAAATTGGTCGGTAAAATATTTATTGAATGGTTTAGGTTCGATCGGGAAGTAGGTAATGAATTTTTTACCCATATTTTTAATAATATAGAATATCACCCAAATACCGTAACAAGCATTAAGTAACTAGATGTACATTTCAAGCGCTATGCGCCCATCTTCGGTAGCACAAGTTAAACTAAATAAAATACCTCTGTCACGAAGCGTGATTGATATAATATTATAATTTAACACCGCAGTGATAATTTTTAAATAATATTTTTAATAACAATCGAATGATGTTGTAAATTAAATCTTACATAATTATTATTTTAATTAATTTTGTTAACTCTTCCAAGAATTTATATTTACGTAAAAAACATAAGTGTAGTGTTTATGTTATTTTGAATTCATTATAATTGTTTGTTATGTTTTTTTTTGTTAATTATTTACAAATAATTCGAAACAGTATACTATTAATTATATTTTATTATTTTATTTAATAAATATAAAAAATTATATTCCCACCTACAATCACAACGCATCTTTAAAGTAAGCTCGTTTATTTGAACTACTGGTCTCTAATATGATTAGAGCGCTACGATTGGCTACACTGCATCACACCAACACAAAGCGAATCAAAAAGCATATTACAGAGAGACGCTATCGTATTAATCGCGGCCATCTTATATCGTACCAATAAGGTAAAGTTCACAAAAGTTTTGTCGATTAACCACATCAAAACGGTCCTACACCAGCTTCCTCGTGGATTCACACGGAGAATTTAGTTCAGGTGCTGCGATGTCTTCGCGAAGTGACTGCCGCATCTATGTGGGCAATCTGCCGCCGGACATACGCACCAAAGACATACACGACCTGTTCTATAAGTTCGGTAAGGTGACGTACGTTGACCTGAAGAACCGCAGGGGGCCGCCGTTCGCTTTTGTGGAGTTCGATGATCCACGGTAAGAAGCATATTCACCGGTTAAATAAAATTCGGTATCGTTCGTTATATAAATGATTGTTACAGGGACGCTGATGATGCCGTACATGCTAGGGACGGTTACGATTATGACGGGTATCGTCTGAGGGTCGAGTTTCCTAGAGGCGGGGGACCGGGTGGGTTCAGGGGAGGTCGTGGCGGCAGTGGGGGAATGGGTGGAGGTGGAGGAGGAGGTGGTGGTGGGGGCGGTGGAGGTGGAATGGATAGGGGGCGAAATTCCAGGGGGCCCCCGGCACGAAGATCCCAATTCCGAGTTTTAGTCAGTGGTAAGTCTTTCAATTTTGCCTGTGTTAAATTAAAGTTCTCGCACCTTAGCGCATGTTCATGTTTAAGAACATTTATTTTAGAAATATCGATACAAAGTATCGATACAGAAGTATCGAAATCGAAAAACTTTTATTTTAGAAGTATCGACACATCGATTTAGAAGTATCGATATGATATGAGCTAAAATAAGCGTTATATACCGTCAGTGATGTGAGAATACATCCCATCTGCTTTGAATTTTTAACGACTTGGGAGATTTTCTGTACATTCGCAATAAATTGGTTTGACATAATATCTCATTTTTTGTAAGATATGAGGTATTGGCACATCGTTGACGATATATATACATATATATCAGTGGCGATTTCTTTGCCCCCCCCCCCCCCCCCCCAGAGCGCATCTCCATAGATATATTATTGTATTATGATATTTTATCTCGGCCCTATTTTTCCTAAAAGATAAAGCTTGCGTTGCGATAGCACTTAACAGTAGAGTTAACAAGCGGTAGAGTGAGAGCGACTGTATGCAGTATATCATCTGTTTCTTTTGTTCATGTATCATATTAGCCGCAAACAAACTTGCGGCCCACGTTGCTATGGCAACGTGACGTCACGCTGCTTCTACAGCTAAGATGTATCGTTGTTTTGAGTAATTTGCAATTCTTTAGCGTCCCAACAGAGAGGCCTAGTCTAGTATACAGGAAAATGGATATAGAATAGCCAGATAAGACAGTTGCCATTGTTCTGTGTAGTTACGTATGTACGATTTTGCCACGTGTTTCTCCAAGAATATATTTAATAGAAATAATATAATAAAAATGAATAGTGTTAGTACTTTATTGAATAGAGTTTTGTAGACTTTCTCTTGATGAAAAGTAAAAATTAAAGAATTAGGTAGGCCATTGCCTGATTTAAATTGATCACAAACTTGTGCATGAAGTGTTTATATTAATGAAAGATAGAAGAGCGGAATACAACTTTCAAGAAATGACGGAATTTAATCATTTTAGGTAAGATTTCTTACTATTATGTTATTTTTTTAAGAAATGCGCCCCCCTCGATTGAAATGTCAATGTCCACTGATATATATACATATATATATATCTCGCTACTTTGGAAGAAAACCGACACAGCTCAAAAATTTGAGATTTCTTACTTGTGCACACCATAATGCATTTATGGTATATTTTTGTGGAAGAGTATTATTTAAGTTTTGTATTTCGTTTAATGTGTTAACAAACACAAAAAAAATTTTTTCGACAAAAGTGTGTCAAGTCGAAGCCCTTAAGGGTTGGTATTGGGGCTAGAAAAAAAAAACACTAAAGTTAACTATAGTATATACTGCAAACAGGATAAAATGGATTATTGATGTCATTTTTTGAAAATCAAAAAATTTATTAACTTTTACAAAGCGTTTCCTCAAAACTCGTACCTTTTGAGTTGTACCGGTTCTTTTCCAAAGTAGCGATATATAGAAGTATCTTGCATTTACTTAAATATAAAAGATCACTAAAATGATCAAACTGAAAAAATCTTCTATTGTGTCTAGCGATTCATTCAGAAGTAAAGTTTAAAGCTTTCAATATCAAGAAGTTTTATTCTCTTTGGTAGGTGATTGTACAATTTACAGGCATTGTAGTACGTTCCTTTTTCGTATACTGATCCAGAGTATTTCGGAATCGATAGTATATTTTTATATCTGGTCGTGGATAGTCGTGGTCGTTGCTGTTTTTTATTTTTGCTATAGTCCTGACCGTTTTTTGCAGGATAAAGATTCTGTTAAAGAGGTCTTTCCTTACACCTACCCAGTAAATGATGCCGTATCTTAAGTATGAGTGGAAAACAGCGAAATACAGGTTTTAGCACACTTGCATAGCTTAGACATTTTAAACAATATATTACTTTAGAGAGTTGTTTTGCTAAAGTGTTCGTCGCTCGTTATACCCAATATTTTTGCAGAGTTGACCACTGAGATTGTGTCGTCATTCAGCGTGATTGTGGGACTTGTAATAATAGATTTGTGTTTGTAAAAAATACAAGTATTCTCTTTATTAATGACTAGTTTATTGGATTCGAGCCAATCTATCACGTTTGAACTTTATTTCAGGGTTACCACCTTCTGGTTCTTGGCAAGATCTTAAAGATCATATGCGGGAAGCTGGGGATGTTTGCTTTGCAGATGCATTTAAAGACGGATCTGGTGTCGTTGAATTTCTGCGATATGAAGATATGAAATACGCAATTAAGAAGTTGGACGATTCGCGTTTCCGCTCTCACGAGGTTAGTAACGCATTTTTTTTTTATAGAAGTAAAGTATTCCGAAATAGTTGGATTTAGAAGGAATAATTACGAATATTACTATGAAATTGAATACTTTTCATATCATTTATTTTTATTTACAATTCTACGTCATAACAAGCGTATTTCAGGCGGTATATATAAATAGACTAACTTTAAGCTTTAAAAAAAAATATTGCAATATAACAAATTATAAATATGTCAACTGAAATAGAGTTGATGGATATACCAATGTTCAGTACATAAATAACAGTGTTCGCTAAAAAAACGAACAACCTCATTAAGAAAACCTTGCTTTCGGCGAGAATTTAATTCAAAACCCCTGGGTATAAATATTTAGCGCGTCAGCTGATGGTATTTTAATATCTCAGGTAACAGTGCGCTTAATTAGATACGCAGAGGTCATTACTAAAATAATGTAACCATTGATTTAACTTGATTTAACTTGATTCTTATGTGCACCTCGATATTTCGACATAAATTCGCATCGTTTTTTTAACGAAAAATGTAAAGCCGTAAATGCAGGGAAGTATTCTTTGAAATACACACATATTTAGTCTGTATTTATAACTTTTACAAAAGAAATTCCATCCTTTTTGCATTTCCATTTCTGTTAAAAGAAGAAATTTACGAAATCGAATATTTATATTTATATGTGTACTTAGAGCAGCATTTTAGATTTTTCTTCAGTAGTCAATATAGTAGTAATAAAATCGCCTAGTTTATGTTAACCAGATATAAAATAAGATACATATTAAGAGATGATGATTTTGTTTTAAAAAAAAACAATTTTGCTTGTCTGAAGATGAGGGTTTAGTCTTCAAAATGTGCATATAGCTTTAAATAACTTTGAGTTACCCTTCTGGGTAATGTATCGTTTACAAATACATACTCAGGGAACTTTATTTATCTATTTTAAATTGTGGTGATTAGTTTAGCTTTCTGAACAAACCAACCACAAAATACCAAATTTTCACTGAACTTTAGTTCATTTAAAAAATGTACTAAATTGAATCTATATAGTTTGTTCTTCCTCTATTCACCATTAATAATTGGCAATCCTTGTCCAACGTTGAATCATCTCCCTCTTGCTGTATTGTCCACTCCAATTATAGTTATAAATCATTTCGTTAATATCTACCGCTTTCTATCATTATCACATCGCACCTTTTGATTCTTGGTTATCGTTTCGCTCTGTAAATATATCCTGTCCCACTGCACGCACTTCCATCTAACGCACCCACTATTGTTCCATCGATTTCTATCTATATTGCTGTCCCAACGAATCCGGTTTGTTGATTTCCATCTTCTTTTGTTATCTCTTATCGCCGATCCCAGGGCGAGGTAGCGTACATTCGCGTGAAGGAAGATCGAGGTGGTGGTGGTGGTGGTGGCGGCGGCGGCGGAGGAGGTGGTGGTGGTGGCGGCGGCGGAGGTGGAGGAGGTGGTGGTAGTGATCGCGGCAGGTCCGGGGGTCGTTCTCGATCCCGTTCGTACTCACCGCGTCGTAGGGGCTCGCCCACGTACAGTCCGGTGAAACGTAGCTACTCGCGCAGCAGATCGAGGTCCTAAATACCGCCCTGCATCAGCGGCACACAATTCCGCGTGCATTTTCAGTTGTAGGATGCGATTTGAGCGGCATCTGATGATCCGTTGAAGGTATTGATCATGCTCCACTTGTGTGTACACGTAATTCAGAAGGTTTTTTTGATTGTTTACAAAATGGCGGGAGGTTGTATTTGGTGATATAAAATATAAATTTGGGTGATATACTACGCAAATATAACAAGCAATTTTTGTAATAGATTGCGCTAAATAAAATGGTCTTTTCTCGACATTATCGCGTCGATATCACTTGATAAAATGAAAGAAATTTTGAGATAACGAAATTTGTAAACCATAAACATTGAGGAAATTTCCTTTATTCATCTACTAAATATAATCTCCAAACTGCCATTTTGATATACAATATGGCGATGCTACGCATAAGTTGTCGATTTTATAAATAAAACGATTTTTTTTTGTAATTTAGACTATTAAAAAATCCTGTGTAATTTTGATATTTTAAACAAATCGTAAGGTAACTTGTCACGTTTTGATTTATTAGAGACGTGAAAAGTAATAATAGCAAAGTATCTTTGGTAAATATTTTTATATTTAAGGTTTATAATTTAGTATGACCACAACTTTCACACATATATATATATATATATATATATACCGTAATTTTTTTATAACTTCCATATATTTTGCAAGTATTTTGATATATTCTTTTTTAAATATAATTAATTATAACATTCCTCTATGTATACAAATCACAGAGTTTCATAATTTGATTGGACATTAATAATTTTGTAGTGCCACTAATTAGATGGTAAGATTTTTCTTATGTTGAAAACTTATTGGAAATGCTACAATAGTACAAAGAAATAAATCAAATTACGCGAAATAGTAACAAAAGCAGTATAAAAAATATTATTTGATTTCCAAAAAGTTTTTTTTTTATTAAATAAATAATGGACTTAATATTAGCTAGCTTTGATATTGCATATTATTGTAAGATCAGTTTTTATATATAAAAAAAAAAAAACTATTAAAGTTTACACGATAACACGTAGTTTAAGATTATAGTAATAATAAATTTGCAACTAAGTAGATATAATGACATTAACATATGATATTTTTTCTTTTTTCTTTGTGGATCTGCCCTGGGCGGGACAATAAAGAAAACAATCCACCCTCTTTGAAAAAATACATAAAATAAAAAATGCTCAAAAATACTGATTTGTTCATTGGATGCAAGAGGAAGTGATTTTCGGAGGAATTAAGGAAGGATTTAGGATCAGAAATTAAAGGACCGGACTCAGGTCAGGACCTTCAATTTATCAGGATTAAAAAAAAAACGGCTCTTTATTTCGATCGATTTAAAATCATGTTTACTCATCGCAATAATAACTTTAAACCACAAACAAACGATTTTTAAAACCATATAAAAAACCAGTTTTTCGATTAATTAAGGTTAGTTTCAAAGTTATGTGTACTTTTAAATTTGTTAAGAGAATGCCGTTTTAAGCGTTTTCAACTTTTTTATATTCAAACACCTAACTCGTTTTCCCCCGAACCATTCAAGGCATATAGGTATTTAAGATTGTACGAAATATGCCAAAGTTTTTATAATTTATATTTTTGAGTAATATCGTAAAAAAATTTAATTGCACCATCCAGGAATATTTAATATTGAAAATACTACATGTGCATTATTGTTTTGGGTAAACATGTTTTTTTATCTGGAAGTCTGGATTTTGGATGGGATGCTTTTGGATAAGGATAAATCGTTTGGATTCTATAAGGATTCTAGGATTGTTAGGACACGTCAAGGATTAGGATTTAGGATCAGGACATTTTGTTGGGAAAGGAACAACTTACAGGTACCGAAATATACTGAACAGAAAAGAACTTTTCGTTCGGTTATGCTTTGGATGCATAAAATGCCTGATTTGAAATCCTTATAGGAGGAATTACGGAAGAAAGGATTCAGATTGTTTGGAGGATTCTTTGGATATGTACATTAATTTAACGCTAAGCGTGTGTTTTTAAAGGATTATTAAACTTGGAAAGGATTAATAGGACGGTTTTGCTCCTGGAGGATATTTCAAGGAGTTATTTTCACTTTTTACATAGGACCCCTAAAGGTATTTAACTAAAAAAAAAGAAGGTACTTCCACTAATAATGATTTATGTTTCTCTTCTCAAATTGTTTATTTTGTTTGCAAACATCTGTTTTCCTCATTCACTACCGCTTGGTTGTTCCTTTTTACCTCCGAATTACTAAATCGTTCCCCACAATGTTGAAGACTTGCCGCTACTTATATGTAAACAATATGTTGCAATTGCATGCGTGTATATTTTATATTTTTATTAATATTTGGCATATTAATTGAATAAAATGCGTTTTTTTTTTGTGGAAACAACGAAATCGTTTTATTTTTATTTAACCCAAAAAACTACAATTTCTTGTTATAGATTCACAAAAAATTACTCTGTATCATACAGGCGTATTATATCTAAAGGCTGGGCGGGCAAATTTGTTATTGGACATTTTCTGTGTTCTCGTAAATGTCGTATTATACAGGAAAAACAGAAAACATACCTAGAATAAAATTGAGCGCGTAAAATTTGTTCGAGTCGAATTCAAATTCCTCCCTTACCCAGACACTGGAAGAGCTGTCGGAATTCTCCAAATTTGCAAACAAAGTGGACATTTATCTCTGTACTTTTCAGATTGTGCATCAATCTGCAAAATTTTATTGGTAAATAATACTTCAAATTAATCCAATTTTCGAAATATTCCTATTGGTCGATACATCGACTGTCAAATTGAATTAATCCCATTTTCGAAATATTTCTATTGGTTGATACATCCACTGTCAAATTGACAATGTGTCAAAAAATGTTACCTGTGGTGTTGGTGTAGTAGGCAAGGCTGTAACATTATAATTAGCCTGCTCCGTATTCCAGGCTTGCAAAAATTGTACAAAAAACGCCGAAACTTCCAAAACAGATCGCACGGCGTTTTGTAACAGGCCCGTACTCAGTTGAGAGAAACTAAAACGTCGATATAATCATGTTTGTTCGTAATTTAGCCACATTTAGTACCTTAATTTGCCCTTATATAGGGCTGTCCAAAATCTTTGCGCATTATCTGGTTCCATAGAATAAACTAATTTTAAATTTATCAATTGTAGACTAGGCAATTGGGAGCTTGCTTCTCCTGACATGTAGCGTAAATAATTTGCCAAAATCCAAGAACCCCACGTGATTTCAAATGTGGAATGTATGGTAAGGAACATTTTTTTTAGTCTACTATTAAAGTCCTTGGAGAAATATATTATTAGCTAGGCAAGTAATTTTTATAATATAATAATTACTCTATTTAAACCAAGTTCTGCCTCTTCTAAACGATATTGCATAACTTTATCTTCTAATTTTCTCTTGATGTAAGGTAACATGACTAGAAAAATCCAGGATATTTGTTTCTTGTTGTATGAAAATCTGCCATCTTTTCGAATGTGCTCTCTTTTGAGGCCATAAAAATATTCAGAAAATGAAGCCTCTAAAACGTTTTTAGACTTTGGTACTTTACTTCATATTTTTACTTTTATAGTAATACCATGATTTTTTAAATAATAATATTGTAAAAATCCATTTAGAACTAAGAAGGATTCATCATAATAATTTAGCAACCATGAGAAATTTTTCGGATTAAAATTTTTCAACTGTTGCGCTATTTTATGAAGGGCGGGCTGTATCGTTACTTCTAAAGATTTTTGGGCAAGCACATCGAATATTGATGGTTGTTCATCAGACAGCGTAGTAAAATTAGCGGCATTTTCAGCCATAATTTTAAATTTAGAATATTTCCCGCCTGAATATGAAAATTTCAGTGTTACCAATTGTCTGAAACAAAATGTTCCTACGTAATACTGATAAATGCGTATGTACCAAACCTATCAATTTGACCCATATATTTATTGGTAACAACTTACCCATTAGTGTAAGTAAAAGAAAAATGAGTTATTATACAATATATTTGGTATCACACAGTTTTTATGTTGCACTTTATTTATTTATAAATACTATATTAATTACATAGGCTATAATTCTTTCTAGCGAGGTATGTAAATATGACTGGCAATTTACTATCAATGTTACCAATAGTGGGATTACAAATAAAGATAAGATATATATAATTTATACTTTTTCTATTTGTTTGAACATTTAATAAAGTTCAAGGTTCATTCAATTTATGTTTAAACGAAATTTTATCAGTTTTTATCCTGTAATTAGTGCGTTATATCGAAAATACTCTTCCATTACAATGGCCACTAAAAAGGCGTTAGTGCTCTTAGCCCCAGGAGCCGAAGAAATGGAATTTGTTATATCAACTGATGTGTTACGAAGAGCCGGAGTAAGTTATATAATTTAAAAAGATTATTGACAGTCACGTGATTCGAATTATTTGAAATTGATTTCAGGTAGAAGTTACCGTGGCCGGTCTTCCAGATAAAAGTCCAATTACATGCAGTAGAGGAGTTGTTATTTGCCCCGATGTTGGATTGTGTGAGGTGTCTTCTTTGTTATTTGATGCAGTTGTTCTTCCGGGGGGTTTGGGAGGCTCTAAGGCTTTAGCAGCCTCGCAGGAGGTCGGGAAAATACTCAAACATCATGAAACCTGCGGGAAAATTATTGCCGCCATATGCGCAGGTTGGTAGCATTGAATATCTTTAATTATATGGGCGCTCGGTAGAGAAATCGGGCGCCAGGAGTGAACATTACAAATAGAGATGAGCGTCTTTACTAAAATAATTGGAACATGTACGATTTTATGTTATAACATATTGTGTTATTAATACTAGCTCCGACAGCTTTAAAATCACATTGTATCGGTTTTGGGAAGAATGTAACGTCGTATCCGTCCACTGAGAAGGCGATGCTCGAAGGAGATTCGTATAACTATAAACAGGACAATGTTGTTGTGGATGGCACATTGATAACAAGTAGAGGACCTGGGACAGCGTATCTATTTGCTTTGACGCTCTTGGAGCAACTAGTTGGCAAAGAAAAGGCCCATGAAGTAGCCAAGGGGATGCTTGTTGACTATAAATAGTTCTATGGAGTTTCATGGCGCTTAATTAAAAAATATATAAAAATATGCGACATGACGATAACATTTGAATTGAAATGTTACTGCGACAAAAAAAAATTATACACGCGTATATTAAATTATTTGATACGAATTCTATAGGTATATAGTTTATGCTTTTGGAAAGTCGATAAAATTATAAAAAAGCATTAAATTTTGTTGTTTTTATGAAAAATTGTTAAAATTGTTGAAATAATAAATGTTAAAAATCCGCTTCGATTGTGTTTGACTATTGACTATATTAAATTATAAACTAACAATATTTTTAAGTTTTGAACACTGAGAATCAAAAAAGAACTTAATAACTCAATTATATAGCAACTAAATAACACTAACGTTTCGAATTAGATTTCATCTATTCTCAGGGTTAAGTTTATGTAGCGTAAATAGTTTCATTTGATTTTATTTTTACACATTTTTGATCTTTAGTAATTTCAAATTAAAAAAAAAATTAAATAGTATTTTCTCTTTTTTTTTTAAGAATAATGGGTGATATTCTACACTATTCGTATTTTCTTGTTTAATCGGATTCAAATAATCTATTTTAAATAACTTCATGTTTTTTTTAAATTTGTAAATAATTTCTAAGTTAGAAATGACTGGTTTTGTGAGGAAAAATTTTTTTCGGAAGAACTGTAAAATATCTAAAGACAAATTATACGTATGTATATATAAATAGTCCCTTAGAAATAGTAACTCAATGCGCATTTTGAAGGCTTAGCCCCTACCTTTAATAGCGCAATGATCAGTTAAACAATATAAATCTGTCTCTTACTGGAATTACAAAATTATTGTAAAGTACATAGTGAAAGAATTTTACCTGTAAAAAAGTTTATATATTTTTCTAAATTCGTTCATTGCTTTTACATTTTTTGTATTTGACGTATCAATATATTGCATTCTATATTCAAAAAATTATATACCATCTGTAAGAATGGCGAGAAACATGGATGTCGTTAAGGAGGGTTAAAGGATGCGCTTGCTCCCCTCTACAGGAAATTTAATAATTGATGAATTTTTCGATAATATTAATATTGATGAATATTTCGATTCTTATAGTTTTAAGTGTAAAGTTTATATTTATTATTTTAATATATTTACAATTTTACTATCAATAATTCTACTCGTACTAATTATAATACTAATGTTAATTTACTTTATTTATTTGCTCCCTACTGACATTTTGTGTAACGACGCCCATTGTGGGCAAGGTGTCAAACATTACCTCACACAATGTGGAAATGGGGAAATTGGGCGCCACTTAAATATTTCTTAAAGGAAAGCTAATAATTTCGCAGAACCTAGTAATAAAATAACCTTTTCAGTAAGATTGTCGTCAATAATGAGAATTTGTTGGAATTAGCACACTTTGTTAATTACATACAAATTTATATTTAACAACTATTTACGGAAATAATTTACAGTTCTGTATATACAAAATGTCCAATTTAATATATAATTTGTGGATATTTTGGGAACTTTTCAAAATACAATGCCAATTAAATAAAAAAATATATTTATAACATTGCAAACATTGTAAACGATTAAAATCGAAACAGTACTACAATTATGAATAAAATTGCCCAAATAAGCCATTGATTTTTATATTATGTTAATTAGAAGATCATTTTAAGGATTAATTCATCACATGATGAATCTGATCATTTAATATACAAAATTATTGTATATTTAGAATTATTTTTATACACTCAAAAAACGTGGCCTAAATCTTTACAAATGGAGAAAAATAAATAAACAAACTACAAATTACAAATTACAAAAATTACAAATAAACAAGTTTGTTTTTATGTTTTTTATACCGGGTATAGATTTTTTGTATATCGGCATTTTTTAGGAAAATTTGATTCATGTGATTATTAACTTTCGCGAAAATCCGTAAATACAAACAAATTCAGAATTCAAAATTATATCTGATTTTTGGTTTTTTTTTCGTTTAATTTTTTAACTACAGTGATATGTAAGAAAACAAATGAAGAAGAAAGCTTCAGGTAAAATATGAGGCACTAACTTTGATTTAACTTTTAGTGTGCTATAAATTTAAGCATAATAAATAGAATAAAAATAAAATAAAATAATTTATTGTAATACGCATGAAAAAGAAGAGTTTGTTAAATAGTCTGACATTGTCAGGTAAATTAGGGAAATTTTGTAATGCATTTACGAACAGCATGGAAGATTTTGAAATCTGAAAAAGCTAAAATATCAAAGGCAGTACGAATTAAAATTTATTAACATCCGAATATGTTATTAAATTATTTATTTTTATTATAGAAAGTTATGGGTAGCTGAAGGAGATAATAGATAGATAAAATATGATGATATGAGATGTAATATTATATATATATATATATTTTTGTATATAGAGGTTTTCTTAAAAATAAATAGGAGAATTAATACCAATTTAATTTTACAAATAAAATCCCTATGTGCCAAAAAATATACACCCAATATACAACATTTTTATGACTTTGTAAAAACAACTTTAAAGTCATTTTATGCATTTTATTGTATTAAACCGACATGAATACAAAATAAGATAATATCTAATCAATACCTAGTCAAATTTCTATTTAGACTCACCGCAACTTCCTCTAAGAAAAAAATATTTCCCCAAAAATAACTGTCCAGACGAGATAAAACTATTTACCATTCTAGAAAACATTGATTATTACATACAGCACTTATTTTTTCCAAACTTTTGGAGTATAAAAGCATTAGCAAAACATTATTTGGGCACAGACGTGCTACTGCAGTATCAATCGTATAATAAAATCAGTGTTAATTTGTTTTATCAAAAGTTTATCAACTGTTATAATGGCTGAAGACAAAAAAGATCTTTTGTTGCTCTTTGATAGGCCTCAAGAGCCTGTGTTCATGCCCAAGGGCGATGATAATAAGAAGTCATTTGATGTTCCTGACAATTACTTGGTGAGTACCTATTATTAAATTTAAAAAAAAGAAGCTACACACTGAATAATTCTTTAACTTATTTTCACTTCTTTTGTCCAGACCGATCGTTACAAACCGATTGGTGTTGAGGTTTTAAACCGCTTCGGCACCGAAGGTTCCCAGAAGATCTCAATCAAAAAAATCTCCCTGCCTAATTTGGGAGAGATTACCGACTTGAAACGCCACGAGAACTTTTCCTTATTTATTCCCAAGCATCGCAGAATTGCTGGGTGACTCATCGAAATTTTCATGGGTATTTCCTATTCAATAATATCGTTACATCTCCAAATATATTGTGTACTCTTTAGGGATGCGAAATGTGGCTGATTTGAAGTCTTGCGCTGTCTTTTCTCGCGATCGCGTCAACCCTTATCTGTTCAACTATGCCTTGTCGGTTGTTCTTTATCATAGAGACGATACCCGAGACTTAGATGTTCCCAGCTTCCTCCAGTACTTCCCTGATAAGTTCATGGATAGTTCCGTCTTCAACAAAGCTCGTGAGGAAGCTACAGTTGTCCCAGATGGTTCTAGAGTTAGTCTTGCTTTTGCGCAATTAGTATATTATCTATTTTATATATTGTTGTCTAGATGCCGATTGAGATACCCAAAGATTACACGGCTTCAGATCTTGAGGAGGAACATCGCGTTTCCTACTTCCGTGAAGATATTGGTGTGAATTTGCATCACTGGCATTGGCATTTGGTGTACCCTTTCAACGGACCGAGGAATATCGTTGCTAAAGATCGCCGTGGCGAATTATTCTATTACATGCATCAACAAATTATGGCTCGGTACATCAAAATGTTTAGATATCATCTTGTCTTTTTTGTTACATAAAATCGCATTTTTGCGCAATCGATTTCTTCACGAAAATTATTATTCCAATTGATTTTATCCTTCAGTTACAATGCCGAACGCCTAAGTAATAAGATGCGACGTGTTGAGCGTCTATTGGAGATGAAGGCCCCTATTAAAGAGGGATATTTCCCCAAAATGGATTCGCTTGTAGCTAGTCGATCTTATCCGGCTCGTGTTGCCAATCAGCAATTGAATGATATCAATAGAGAAACTGATCAGATTTCGCAAGATGTTGACGATTTAATCCGCTGGAAGGACAGAATCTTAGAAGCAATTCATACTGGGCAAGTTAGAGCTGTGCGTCTCAAAAGAATGGACAGTTTGGATTTTTGAAAAAAAAATTCTGTTGACTTTATTGTAGGAGAATAATACCACTGTTCCGTTAACTGAAAATGAAGGTATTGATATCTTGGGGAATATGATCGAGTCCAGCATTTTGTCTCCAAATGCTTCTTATTATGGCGATTGGCATAACATGGGTCATGTCTTTATTTCGTTTATTCACGATCCAGATCATAGACATTTGGTTAGTTACAAATGAAACATGTGAAAGTTGTTTTTTGCAATACGACGTTTCTAGGAACCATTTGGTGTTATTGGCGATTCCGCTACAGCGATGCGTGATCCAGTCTTCTACCGCTGGCACGCTTCCGTCGATGATGTCTTCCAGGAATTCAAGGCAACATTGCCAAGATACACAGTTGCTCAAGTACGTTTCGCCAAAAATACTTCTATGGTCAAGATTTCAATTTCCATTTCTCTAGCTTGGATACCAAAACGTTACTGTAGCTGGAATCCGAGTAACTTCCGCTGGTGGCAAGCCAAACAATCTCAACACGTTCTGGCAGCAATCCGACGTCGATCTATCGCGTGGTATGGACTTCCAGCCACGTGGCCCAGTCTTTGTCCGATTCACTCACTTACAGCATCAACCGTTCAGTTACAATATAATGGTCAACAATTCGGGCGCTGCGAGGATGGGCACTTGTCGTATCTTCTTGGCACCTCAGTTCGATGAAAGAAGCAACCCATGGCTGTTCAGAGACCAGAAGCAATTGTTTGTTGAATTGGACCGTTTCAGAGTTAACTGTAACAGATTTACGAGTTGTCGATGATGGACGATATAATTTCTGTTCTCGTTTAGTACGCGCTGGTCAGAATACAATAACTCGCAATTCTGACCAATCGTCGGTGACCATTCCATTCGAACGGACATTCCGTAATTTGGACGCTAGTAGGCCTCAAAGTGGCGACGCTTTGGCGCAATTCAATTTCTGCGGATGCGGATGGCCTCAGCACATGTTAATCCCCAAGGGAGCGCCTGAAGGAATGCGTTACCAACTGTTTGTCATGATCTCCGATTATGAAGGTGATAGGGTAAGTGCCTAAAAAGACTAAAATCAGAAGCAGAATCCAACGTGTTCGGTTATGCCCTCCAGATCAACCAAAGCAATGATGGAATGTGCAATGACGCTGAGGTCTTCTGCGGGATCAAGGACCGTCTCTATCCGGATAGACGTTCGATGGGATATCCGTTTGATAGGATGCCACGTACTGGTGTGACTACTTTGGAACAGTTCCTTACACCAAATATGCGTGTCCAAGAAATTATGATCACTTTTAATGATCGCATTGTTAGACCATCAAGAAATTAGAGTACTTGCTGAGTACTTGCAGAATTCAACGGTGTATTTTTATAATGAATTTTGGCTATGTATTTTGATATGTATTTGCGAATTGATTTGTAAATGTAAGTTTTAATGAATAAATATATATATTTTTTGAAAATGTAATTCACGCTGTTGTTTTACCATGTTATTCAGTTGAATTCAAATCTGTGCAGAATTTATATAAACAGGCGTAAAGTATTATAATAAGTATTCTTGTCGAGGCCGTAATATATAATATATGGGGGCCTATAGTAAGTATACAATTCTTATTTATTTTCATATTATAATCCCTAGTCATTATTTCCATACTAAATTCTGCTCCCTTTCTTCCAAGATAGCTATATCGTCGGGGAACCTTAACATATACATTTCCTCTCCCTGAATGTTCACACCCTTCTTTTACCTTGTTAATTGCATATTCTATAAATAAATTAAATAATAACGGCGAAAGTGTACATTTTAGTCTGACTCCCCTTCCTATACTCGCTACCTCTTCTTCCCCCTCAATTCTAATTAATGCAAACGAAGATAACGATGTAATTTAATTATTCGAGGATATAATTTTGCATATATATATTATAGGTTAAAATTAGCTGATGTATGTGAAAAGTACAAGCAGAAAGTAGAAATCATGGCTAATGGAACATCTAGGAACGACATAGATTGCGAATGGAGGGAAATCAGAAATGGGCTAACTACAGCAGCAAATGAAGTATTAGGCACAAAGAAAAGGGCAGGTAGGAGGGAATGGATCACGGAAGAAATAGTTGAAATGATAGAAGCAAGAAGGCAAATTAAAATTGGAAACACAGAAGCAGGACAGAAAAAATATAAGGAACTAAGGAACTTAATTAATAGGAAATGCAAGCTAGCAAAAGAAGAGTGGATAAAAGGAAACTGTGAGGATATTGAGGAGGATATGAGAAGAGGTAAAGAAGATTTGGGCTACAGGAAAATTAAGTCACATTTTTCTAAAGTAAAACCAAAGGGTAACATAATATGTGATAAGCAGGGTAAGGAACTCACAGAAAATAAGGAAAAAGCTAGAAGATGGAAGGAGTATCTTGAAGATTTATGTAAAGGTAGGCAGGACATGGAGGAGCTAGAAAATGTGGAACGGATAGATGAGGATGACTTAGGTCCTAGCATACTTAGGTCAGAGTTTCATAGAGCATTAAATGATTTACAGAATAACAAAGCAGCGGGGATTGATATGATACCAGCCGAATTAATAAAACACGCAGGGGAAAAAATGCAGGAGCGATTATACAGGTTAGTTTGTAAAATATATGAGAAGGGAGAAGTACCACAGGATTTTCAGCGTAGTAGAATAGTAACAATGCCGAAGAAAATAGGAGCTAATTTGTGTGAGAACTATAGGACCATTAGTCTACTATCACATGCATCGAAGATATTGCTAAAGATTATTTATAGGAGATTAGAAAATAAAGTAGAGGAAAGGCTAGGAGAAGATCAGTTTGGTTTTAGGAAAAACAGAGGGACGAGGGAGGCGATTCTAGCACTAAGAACGGTAGTAGAAAAAAGAAAGAGGGTAGGAAAGGTAACTTGCATAGCTTTTGTAGATTTAGAAAAGGCATTTGATAATGTAGATTGGGACATAATGTTTAGAATTTTAAAAGAAACGGGTATAGATTATAAGGATAGGAGAATAATTTTTAATTTATATAAACACCAAACTGCCCTAGTTAGAATTGAGGGGGAAGAAGAGGTAGCAAAAATAGGGAAGGGAGTTCGGCAGGGATGTACACTCTCACCGTTATTATTTAATCTATATATAGAAGATGCAATAAACAAAGTAAAAGAAGAGTATAGTGTAGGTGTGAATGTACAGAGAGAGAAAATATATATGTTGAGATTCGCCGACGATATAGCTATATTGGAAGAAAGCGAAAAGAATTTAGAAAGGGTATTGAATGGTATGCAGGCAGTATTGACTAGGGATTTTAACATGAAAATAAATATAGGTAAAACTAAAGTGATGAGGTGTGACAAGAAGGAATGCAGTAGAAAAATGAGGATCTCAATAGGAGATAATAGAATCGAAGAAGTGTCAGATTTTTGTTATTTAGGCAGTAGAATCACAAAAGATAATCGAAGCAAGGTAGATATAAAGTGTAGGATAGCACAGGGTAGGAAGGCATTCGTAGAAAAAGAACAGATTTTAAGATCAAATATTGACTTGGGTATTAGAAAAAGATTACTGAAGGTATATGTTTGGAGTGTAGCACTGTACGGGTGTGAGGCGTGGACTATAGGAAAGGAAGAGAAGCGTAGATTACAAGCATTCGAAATGTGGTGTTATAGGAGGATGATGAGGATTGGTTGGGAAGATAAAGTAACAAATGAAGCTGTACTAGAGTTAGTAGGGGAGAAGAGAAGTATTTGGAGAGTGTTACAGCGTAGGAGAGACAGATTAGTAAGGCATATTCTTAGGCATGGGGGGATTATGCAATTGATCATAGAAGGTAGAGTGGAGGGAAAGAGAGGGGTAGGTAGGCCTAGATTGGAGTATGTGAGTCAGATAGTTGAAGACGTTGAGATGAATAGCTATAGGGAGATGAAGGGATTAGCTCAGGATAGATCGGCATGGCGTGCTGTTTCCAACCAACCTTTAGGATTGCGGACTCTTTAACTAAATAATTTTGCAATCGCAATATTAATTAGTTTTAATTAACAAATTTTCAAATTATTTTAAAATTTCTTCAAAACTGCAGTGCATTTCCAATCCGGCAACACCGCGCCTAACGTGTTCTAACGTCTAGAACCTATTGCTTTCCTTTTCCCCTAGTCCCTTACACGGAGCAGACGTATCTCCCGTGCTCTCCTTAAATCGAACTTTACAACTCATACAAGTACGCCACAGTGCCGTACTAGTGTCCAGAATCATCCCGACAGCTCCCTACTCCCTATTCGGGATGAATATATACCGGGGGTGAGTGATAAATAAGCAAAAAGATTAAATATATATTCCGCGGTTTGCGGCGTCCCTGCCATCAGGTGATGCGCTGTCATTAGAACTACCCATGACTTGAACTAAGACAATCGCCACCAATCATAATGTCTGTGGTTGATCGTTGCAGTAGGTACGAATGAATAGTCAATGTGTAGATCGATTCGCGCTGTTTACTTTAATTGTGCGATTCTTCCGATTTCTGTTAGATTTCCTAGAGTATAATTGTTTATCCTAGCTGTGTTCATCCTGATGTTAGTATTTTTAGATAATTAGTGTATTGTAAACTAAATTTCACACATGTTACATCCTACAGTTAATATGGTGGTTATTTACCGGTAGTAATATGCAACAATGATATTCCTGAAAATGTAAGCGTTTCTTTGCTGTTATTTTAACACACCGATGGTTGTTTCTAAGCACATTTGCAAATGTCACAACAGGTGGTTTTGTTCCAATATTAATTTAAGTATAGATTTAGTTTTCTCCTAGGTTTTGCTGAAAGGTACACTTCGAGATATCGTTACAAATTATTTACATGCCATATTTTTAACATTTTCGAACGATATTTATATAAATGATTGGTAGTTCTTTGGTTGTATGTGTTGTATTACGGATTTTTCAACTTGTTTTACATTTCCTTGTTTCATAAAATACTAAGTACCATTCAATATTAAGGGACACGTTGTTTGGGATACATCCCAAACGAGCTATCCCTTTCTCGATAAAGGATCGATAATACAAAGTGATTTATTATATTTGGATTTAATACACTGAGATCAGAAATAATGATCTGTTTTTCTGTTTTTTTTTCCAGATTATGTCAAGAATAATAATGATATAGTTTATATAGTGGGATTAAATCTAATTCACCCTCATATTCCAAGAGAAATCCTACCACTGATATACGAATTGCAGAAAGTGATCTACATTTCTAAGCAGCAATAGTATATTGAAAAGTTGAAGCGCTGCGAATTCTTTAATACGACGATATGTGACGAGGGGCGATCCGTCCCTGCATAAACCATACACAGAACGTTTAAAATCACTGGAAGATATTACGTGAGTTACTTTCAATATGGTTTAAAATATCGTCGTGCTCATTCTACATTGGTTTTTTAAATAATAAGTTAATAAGGAAAGTAGAAATACGAATATGTCGACTTTTTCAATAAATAATATTATTTAACACGCTAGTTGTAAATTCAATTAATGAAGAATGTATTGCTCTCTCAATCTTAGGGATGGACGATAATGGGTTTCAAAAATTCAATGCACCATGTTATACCAAGAATGAATGCAGTCCTTCAGTACCGTTTATACAGGATGATACATGTCCAATCTTGATATGAAACTTTATACATCAACATAGAAGTTTTTGTTTATATTAGTTTTACTTAATATGAAGAATTATCGAAATACAAAATGTTTTCGATGTGGTGGAAGCAAACGCATTTTCTAGGTAAATTAGATCATATTAACTTGTATAGTATACATAATGGAATCCCTTTACGATAAGGGCTACTCCACCCCTTAACTACCCTCATACAGGGTGATATAATGTATATGAAGTGAAAACACTGTTAACTTAGCTATTCTTTTTCGGTTTCTTTCAGAATAACACGATGGATTCATTAGTCGTACCACTGAAATAAAGTACGACTAGTTCGCGAGTACACCGATCCGACTATAGATGGTGTTGTAGTTCTACAAAAGAAATCATGAATGAGACGAGATAATCATTGCAGGATAAAGAGGCTATTTGTATATATAGCAGTCATGAAGTGGAAAATTTTTTTTTTTTTAATTGCTTGAAAATAAGAAAGTGTTGTTAACTCGTTCTATACGGTGTGTTAAAAAAGAAATAATAAAAAAGTGACATTTTAAACATTAGTGGAAAATAGGAAGGACTATTATAAACTGAAGCAGATGCAGTATAATGAAATTTATACATTTCTCTTAATAAAATCGCGATCTCTTGATTAAATAGAGTGGTATATTCCAATATGAATGCCACCAAATTTGTGTGACATTTGACCAATGGGGAAGATTGGATATATCAAATGATCTCGATGAAATTGAAGCATCGGTACGAAAGTACTAAAGGTAAGTACCTTCAGCAAAATGTTTCCCTATGGTGGGATATAACAAAGTGATTGATCAAAGTGAAATAGTAAGTAAATTAATACAGTTTTCCATTGTTTTAGGTTTGGCGTTCAACACCGCGTATATATTTCCGTGTAAATATATACAGAGTGACAACGCAGTGGGATCAACACTATTGTACAGATTGATACTAACGTACTTCTCTATGTTTCAGGTTTTAGTCGCGTTATATTTGTTATACTTTGCTTTGAACATCCTCCAGATCTGTAACTAACCTCATTCTTTACCTTACATGCTTCGTGGGATCACCGTTGGATAAACACAATTTCGTAATTAGCTTTTACATTGCCTCACAATGATTCCCCTCTAATATACAAGTGCTCTCATCGTTCATCACCATCGACTAGAGTAACGTTCATTCAATGTGTATGCCCAGTTTGCTTTTACATTAGTTTGGTTAGGTACTCTCTTGTTTGCAATCGTGTTGTACCGCGCACGTTCCCAGAATATGGAACACGCGGTATATCGTGTATATAGGGCAGTAGAAGAATAGTAGATCGTGCAACGATTTACGCGACTGACGACGCTGGCGCAATGAAGTGGAGCACCCGGTATAGTGACTACCGGGTGTAGAAGAAACTGAGCTAATGTCTCGGTCGTACGGCCGCATCTTTACCGCAAGCAATAAGGTAGAAGAGTTTAAATTGCATTGAATAAGATGTAAGTACCTAGTTGTATGTTGTTGCGCCACGTTCTACACACGCGCATGCGCATTGCACTCACCCTATGTACAGTGAGTGAGTGGCCTAGCTAGCTAGAGTGGGGGTAATAGGTAGGCTGAATATTAGGGCAATGATAGATGTGCGCTTATTAGTTGCGCTTGCGCCGACACGAAGTAGAACGTTGTTAGGTAGGATCACTGTGTATATATAAATATGTTATTTATTGTGCCATATACAGGGTTATGCATAAATTCTGAATATTGTGTGATCATTTGCGAAGTGGACTTTATGGTGGTTAAATAAATTGGATAAATTAACGGATCATTTGATCTTTGGAAATTGTTGATGGCTCTGTATATGGAATGTATTGTCAATACAAACGGTATTGATTTGTACGCAGATCTGGAGGTTTAAATGTACATTTAAATTCTTTTCGTAATATCTACAAGAACTTCAATACAATCGAACATGTGCGGGGAAGAAGATCGGGTTGGAAATTAAGATTTTAAAAGGTAATAAATTATTTTTTATCTTATAATTTTTGTGAGAACATATTTCATTATTTATAATGCGATATTAGTTAATAAAAAATAGATAATTATATCTTTCAACTGGACAATGATTATTATTGGATAAACGGATTTACAAACGTTATAAAACATGCGATGATATTTAGAAATTCGACGAAATTAATAACCCGCTAAAACGTGATAAGTTGCCAAATCAGAAACAATCGGCTTATATCTTCGTCTAATTAAATATCTATTGATTTGTACTAAATATTAAATATTTAGTATAATTTTTTTTCATAATATCTTTCAAGATCTACAAGAACTATATCATCGGCAATGAGACAGGATTTAGATCACAAATTATTATTATTTTATTATTATTACTATTATCTTTTTATTAATCGTAAAATAAATATATTATACAGGTCTATATAAAAATGCAAGATTAAAAAATATTGTAGACTGAATGAAATAATCAACTTCTTCAACATTAATTGAGATCCGAACTGAATTAGAATTTTTATGTTAATTTCATTTAAAAAAGTGGTTATTTGAAAAGGAGGAAAGGATTTGAAAATAGACGTTATGAGTCAAAATAAAACAATAGAATTCATTCTTTAAAAATAATATTATTGGAAAATATTATGAATGTATTTTTGCGTAAAACATTTTTTTTTGCAACTGATAAAATAACGCTTCATTCCTAATTTTGCGTTAATAAATATTAATAAAGTGCAAACTTCGAAAACATATATTATTTATTTCTAAAATTATATAATTCTTGACGAAGGTTTTTAATAGTTAGTTAGTTAAAGAGTCCGCAATCCTAAAGATTGGTTGGAAACAGCACGCCATGCCGATCTATCCTGAGCTAATCCCTTCATCTCCCTATAGCTATTCATCTCAACGTCTTCAACTATCTGACTCACATACTCCAATCTAGGCCTACCTACCCCTCTCTTTCCCTCCACTCTACCTTCTATGACCAATTGCATAATCCCCCCATGCCTAAGAATATGCCCTACTAATCTGTCTCTCCTACGCTGTAACACTCTCCAGATACTTCTCTTCTCCCCTACTAACTCTAGTACAGCTTCATTTGTTACTTTATCTTCCCAACCAATCCTCACCATCCTCCTATAACACCACATTTCAAGTGCTTCTAATCTACGCTTCTCTTCCTTTCCTATAGTCCACGCCTCACACCCGTACAGTGCTACACTCCAAACATATACCTTCAGTAATCTTTTTCTAATACCCAAGTCAATATTTGATCTTAAAATCTGTTCTTTTTCTACGAATGCCTTCCTACCCTGTGCTATCCTACACTTTATATCTACCTTGCTTCGATTATCTTTTGTGATTCTACTGCCTAAATAACAAAAATCTGACACTTCTTCGATTCTATTATCTCCTATTGTGATCCTCATTTTTCTACTGCATTCCTTTTTGTCACACCTCATCACTTTAGTTTTACCTATATATATTTTTTTTTAAATAGTATTATCAATATATTAAATTTAATAATAATAAATATAGCGAGAGTTTATTCATCAAAAATGACTTCGAGTAGTGCCAAAAAGAAATAAATGGTTGGATCGTTTTGCATTATGCATTTGCCAAGCACAAATAATAATTTCTCTAGAAAATGAATGAGCGCTTTACAGCTGTGTAGAAATTAATTCTAAGCAAAATTACGGGCAGTTCTTGAAATTATTTTTAACTTATTTTTAAGTATTTTTTTTGTTAAATCAAACAACTTCGTTACATTTTTGCAGATTTAACTTGCAATTATATCAAAGTTAATTCTAAGCTTTCATTTAAAATCAATTAGCGTTCTTTTTAAAAATTTCTATTAATTAAAAAAATATCATTTTATCTTAAAGTAACTTATAAAAGAATTAATATTAAAAAAATGTAATTAGCCCAGTATTCGTCTTAGAATTAGTTTCAACGCAGCTGTAAGAAAAGATATAATTTTTACATTGATTATTCTTTAATTTAATTCTTTGAAACGTCTGAAGTTCCTCCTTGATCCAGATGACAGTTAAAATTTCGTCGATTGTCATTTTTAAAGGTTTTTTTTTTTTAATTAATCTGAAAATTAACAATGGAAATTTTGTATTTAAAATTAAATTAAACTTTTTTGCATAATAGAGAGAGAAGAATCTTTTAAAATTGTAAAATAATAGAAGAATCTTAGAAATAATAAAAAAATTACGTTAATTATAAATTTATATATCACTTTCGACTTTTTTATAAATTGAATATTAGGCAATATTTCTGTTTCACAAATATAAAAAGAAAAAGAAATATATACAGTATTTTTCTAAATTTCGTAAATAGACTAATTAAAATTATTATTGAATAATTGTTAATTTATTTAAATTAGTAACATATTTTTTCCTACATCGCCTGGGATATTATTTTAATAAAATTTAGAATTTTAAATATGTGAATTTTTTTAAATTCTTATTTCTGTAAATTTACTTTCTGCCAAAATTTTATTTTTGGCATTATGATTTTTTTTCTTTAATATCGAGTTTTTAGACTTGATACATCCATATTTTTTTCTCAAACACTTGCCTTGAGCAATCTTGAGTTTGTAAATAAAAAAATAAAAAATTTGTCATATTTTTACAATGACAGAAAAACTTTAAAGTCTCCATTATGTGATTTACAAAATTTTTTTTTTTAAAGAAAATTAATTATTTCTAATGAAATTGCTTGTACCACCATTAATGCTTTCGATATTAAATATTAACAATAATTACGACACACAGAAAAAAAATCGACATAATTTTTATTTAAATAACCAACAATCAAATAATTTTTTATTATAACTTATGGATCTGTTGCTAAATTTAATTATAATTTTTTAAATTTTATTCCGATATATTTGAAAATTAATTATATTTATTTTTAATTAACGAATTAATTTAATTTACTTATTATAATTAATGAATAAATCAGTATCATTACCTGGAATACTTCTTCAGTAAACACACTTGCAAATGGCAATATTAAATATTACATGCAATTAGTAAAAAGTTCTTCATTAACATTGAAAGTTGTAAGAGAAACATCGATGATATTTCACTAAAGATTTGACAACGAATGAGCTAATTTCTAACGGCTGTTACTATAAATATATTGAAAATGGGTACCGCTAAGTGGTAAAATGTACTTCCTGTAGAATATAGCTTTATAAATATCGTTATCAAATGATAATAAACCGTACCTTTGTTGTCAGACAGAATATTATATCAATAACACCCATATTTATTATTTACTTTTCTAAATAGATATCGATATCTACAAATAGACTGATATTTAGCGATGGCAAACTGTAGGTCACTTTGAGGACCTAGTTCGTAGTTCATAGTTCATTTCAATGTACCGTTCACGAACTATAGGTCGTGAACTACTAACATCTTTTAAAAATGAACTAGTTCACGACCTATATGAAATACATGCACATACTGAAAATAATCTCTTTTTTTCTCAATATAAAAATATTAAATGGTAAAAATAAATAAATTGAAATATTACAATACTTATTTTGAATTAGGAATAATGAAGAAAAGACAACAATGTTTATAATTTATACAAAACATATATATAAGGAAATATAATTTCGTTCCGTTCACCAACACACTTTATCACATAAATGTTAGTACTGCAATTGGTACTGTATATGTAATGTATACTATACTGCATCGTTTATTGTTATTCATGAACGGTTTAGTACACGACGGGTTCAGGACCTAGTACAAGTAGTTCAATGTGCACCATGTAGTTCATAGTTCACGAACTAGGTCCTAGTGACCTATAGGTCGTTGAAAAACATCGTCACAGTCATTTGATTGAACCGTTCAGAGTGAACGGTTCGCGAGTGAACTACACATCGCTACTGATATTGATAGTTCTCATAGTTTTGAAAAGCTTACAGTTGGCATTATGTTTTAGATTTGCAATGCCTTAAGTTCAATGACTTTTGTTCAAATATATATAAATTTAAACTTTTATTTGCTTAAATCCGATTTTTTTATTGTTAATTTTATTTTCATAATCAAATTTTGCCATAGTTAAGTTAAAAATTTCACTTTAAAGGGCCGTTAATTTTCCATAAGAAGCATGATCAAGAAGTTTTTTTGCGCAAATATTTTTAACACACATTAAGAAAGGTTCAGATGAGATAATTACTAATTCTGACGGTATTATCAATCTTATATTCGTTTTAAAAAATTCTCAAAATTGAGCTGCTTTTTTTTTCATTAAAAATTTCTACTTTGAAATTTCGCCAAAAATCAATAAATCATTGGAAATTTTTGCCCAACTTTTAATACATAAGTGGGAATATTTGGAATGGCTGGTTGACAATTCTTGGAATTTCTTGACTCAAAAATAAAAAAAAGCTTTTTAAAGTTAGAAATGAAAGTGTTATATTTTTTTATTCATTTCAAATAATTGGCTAAGGTTATTGCAAATCGTAAATTAATGACTGACTATTTGAAATAACCTAGGTTAAATTATGATAGAATAGCCAAAAAAAATTACAACAAAATTCATACTTTGATTGGTCAAAATAACGGCAAAGCAATTCATTGCAACTATATATTGACATTTTTAAATAAATTTAATGCGTAAATTATTACGGGGAAGTCTTTTAATTTTTAACAGCGTCGTTTTAACTAATTCGGACGAATATAAGGGCATATTCACGTTGTACCATGAGATGGACCTTCAAGTTTCTTAAGTAAAATTATATAGTATAGTACTCTCGCGTGCGCAGATAGTCGTGTATAAGTCCACGTCGGAATAAGGGCCTGACCCATTGAGTCCGCGGATAAAGCAATTCATTGCAACTATATATTGACATTTTTATATAAATTTAATGCGTAAATTATTACGGGGAAGTCTTTTAATTTTTAACAGCGTCGTTGAGACTAATTCGGATGAATATAAGGGCATATTCACGTTGTACCATGAGATGGACCTTCAAGTTTCTTAAGTAAAATTATATAGTATAGTACTCTCGCGTGCGCAGATAGTCGTGTATAAGTCCACGTCGCAATAAGGGCCTGACCCATTGAGTCCGCGGATAAATCAATTCATTACAACTATATATTGATATTTTTTATTTAATTTAATGTGTAAATTATTATGGGGAAGTTTTTCATTTTTTAACAGCGTCGTTGAGACTAATTCTGACGAATATAAGCGCATATTCACGTTTGACCATGAGATGGATCTTCAAGTTTCTTAAGTAAAATTATATAGTATAGTACTCTCGCGTGCGCAGATAGTCGTGTATAAGTCCACGTCGGAATAAGGGCCTGACCCATTGAGTCCGCGGATAAAGCAATTCATTGCAACTATATATTGACATCTTTTATTTAATTTAATGTGTAAATTATTATGGGGAAGTTTTTCAATTTTTAACAGCGTCGTTGAGACTAATTCTGATGAATATAAGGGCATATTCACGTTTTATCATGAGATAAATCTTCAAGTTTCTCAAGTAAAAGTTTACCTATTTGAAAGTGCCCTTTGATACAAGTAGGTACACTTCCTATTTGACCTATTTACACTTCAATCAGGTCAAATAGGTACAGTTTCTTAAGTTTCTTAATAGTTTCGAATTTTTACTGAGCTTTCCATTATTTTCCGAGATAATTGTAGACAACAGAAGATAGGTTACAATACTTTAAAAATATTTTTATAATCAAAAATCGCCAAGAAAACACATTCTTGTAATACCAAATCAATAAATCAATAGAATTAAAGTAGGAAGAAATCAAAATTATTCAAAAATATTATCAAATTTCAACGAAAAATTACACATTAATGAAATACTTATGAAGACCAAATGAATAATTTATCTCTTCAGTTGACAAACTTGAACCAAGCAATATTAATCATCGAATAGAATTTTTGAAAATTTATGGAATAGTAAAAATAATTTAATTTTTAATTGTTTATATGGATTTATTAGCTTTTACGCGATGTGCCTTGCTGCAGATTTGTTTGCCTTGCGAATTTTTTGTATTGTTCATTTTCAGGGTGACAGGACTAAAACGGAAGAAAATATTTTCTTAGTATATTTAAAAATAAATAGCAAATATGAAATGACATTGTACAAGAAAAGATATTTGGAAACAAAAAATATATGTTTATTAACTAGCAAATTTTTATAACAGAAAAATTAATTGCGTACAAGATCAATATAATTTGTGATATTATTGTTATTTTCAATTAAAAAATGACAATATATATAAATATTAATTCTACTATATTTAAAAAATATTACCTCTTTCATTTTATTCCAACACAATCCTTCATTTTTTGGAAAAAAAATTTCTTCATTTTATTTACGTTACTTTAACGTCACAGTTTTTATATTGGATAAATGTACAGCATTTTGAAATTAATTTTCATAATTTAAACATTTATATTTGCAGAAAAAAGCCTCAGGCACCCAAAAAATCATTTACAAACGTTCAAGTTGAAGAATCGATTGCGACTATTTATCAGTTTTGCTTGTACAAATACTTGCATGTTCGGATAAAATGGCCCTACTTTAAATAGTTATCTATAATACGAGAAAAAATATTTAGCTTACGCTTGGTTACATATATAATTTGTTCTGTGTAAAATCGTCACTACGGCGTTAAATAATTGTGTATTTCAAAAGTGCCCTTTGACCTATTTGCTTTTTGGTGCCAAATAACTATACAAAAGAATAGATGAAAAATTTGGTTCAAGTTTTCGAATTTGCGTAACACAAAGCATCTATCAGTTAAATGCGCATTTCGGAGGCTATGCCCCCATCTCCAGCAGCACAATAAACGCAAAACTAGTTAATTTTTTGGATAATTGGATTACAAAATGCAAATTTATTTCAACTACTCGTATTTCTGAATCTAAACAATTCTTATGCAGTGGAAGCTTTTTCTTATATATCTTTACAATAAATTGTAATTGTAATTGACATTTTTTTTTTGGACAATTTTCTGTTTGAGAAATAAAATTTAAAGAAATCTGTTTTATTAGTTACGCTAGACGTGAAATGTAATAATAGAGAATATTTTTATCTAAAAAAAATTGTTTATCTTCAGTGAACCAAATCATAGCATATAATTTAACAAATAAATAAAAATCGCCATCGATTATATACCAACATTTATTTTCAAATAAAATAATATAAAACCACGATCTACACATATTACTGTCCTATAATATCAATGCACAATAATTTTAACATCTTGACACTCACTGGTCATTTTTCTTCGTAAAAAAGTACAATACGTTTCATTAAAAGTTATTTTGAAGTTATGCAAAAGTATTGCTTAATCAAGTACGAATTACAAAAAGAAACGCTGTTTCTCATTATTTTTATTACACTTTTTATATTAATTGCCAATTGTTGAAGTGAGTAGAGATTTTTAAACAATGGTACTTTCCATCAGTTTCCGTCTATTTTACACGTACATATTTTTGTCTATTTTATTGGATTTTGGTTTAATAAGAATGAATAACAGAAAATATAGTATAAAATATTTAGTATAATAAAGCTAATATTGATTAAAAAATGGCTAACCTAAGTATAATATACATTGTTAATAGTTGGATACCTCGATTCGCCCAATAAAACCTGAAAAATAAATATAACATTATTAGAAATACTAAACAGTGACAAATGCAGAATATTTAATTGATAATTAAATCAATAAAATAATCTGTTCTTATAAGATTTTTATAAATTCAATTTTGGTGTAATTTTGTATTAGTATAAATAAATGCTGCTATAGCGAAATAAAGCGACATAATTTCATCTCTCAAAACATACGCATAAAGTTATTCATAGTTAGTTAAAGAGTCCGCAATCCTAAAGATTGGTTGGAAACAGCACGCCATGCCGATCTATCCTGAGCTAATCCCTTCATCTCCCTATAGCTATTCATCTCAACGTCTTCAACTATCTGACTCACATACTCCAATTTAGGCCTACCTACCCCTCTCTTTCCCCCCACTCTACCTTCTATGATCAATTGCATAATCCCCCCCATGCCTAAGGATATGCCCTACTAATCTGTCTCTCCTACGCTGTAACACTCTCCAAATACTTCTCTTCTCCCCTACTAACTCTAGTACAGCTTCATTTGTTACTTTATCTTCCCAACCAATCCTCATCATCCTCCTATAACACCACATTTCGAATGCTTCTAATCTACGCTTCTCTTCCTTTCCTATAGTCCACGCCTCACACCCGTACAGTTATACACTCCAAACATATACCTTCAGTAATCTTTTTCTAATACCCAAGTCAATATTTGATCTTAAAATCTGTTCCTTTTCTACGAATGCCTTCCTACCCTGTGCTATCCTACACTTTATATCTACCTTGCTTCGATTATCTTTTGTGATTCTACTGCCTAAATAACAAAAATCTGACACTTCTTCGATTCTATTATCTCCTATTGAGATCCTCATTTTTCTACTGCATTCCTTTTTGTCACACCTCATCACTTTAGTTTTACCTATATTTATTTTCATGTTAAAATCCCTAGTCAATACTGCCTGCATACCATTCAATACCCTTTCTAAATTCTTTTTTTATTATTATTATTATATTAGTTATTCATATTATACATTTTACATCCTCACGTTTGTTTTATTGTCAGACATTTGTTTTATAGGTTCTTGTATTATTGAGGCAAGAAAAACATATGTGCACGTCAAGAGTATCTTAGTTTTAGTTAGTCTTCAGTCAGTACATTTCAATTAAAGTGTGTCGTATCATTTCGGAAATATATATCGTTTTATTACTTTAATTAATGATTACAAATGATCGATAATGTCTTTCTTGCCGTGTTTCTAAAGTACAAAGTATATGTGTTTTGTAAAATAGCGTTTCTTATTCATCACCCTGTACTCATACAGTCCACGAAGCTTAAGTCAGTTAAAGGCATCCATTTTGTTTTAATAGCGTGCGAAATTACAGAAGTCTAAACAGGTCAGAGTAGATGTCGATAGGTTAAAATTAGCTGATGTATGTGAAAAGTACAAGCAGAAAGTAGAAATCATGGCTAATGGAACATCTAGGAGCGACATAGATTTCGAATGGAGGGAAATCAGAAATGGGTTAACTACAGCAGCAAATGAAGTATTAGGCACAAAGAAAAGGGCAGGTAGGAGGGAATGGATCACGGAAGAAATAGTTGAAATGATAGAAGCAAGAAGGAAAATTAAAATTGGAAACACAGAAGCAGGACAGAAAAAATATAAGGAACTAAGGAACTTAATTAATAGGAAATGCAAGCTAGCGAAAGAAGAGTGGATAAAAGGAAATTGTGAGGATATTGAGGAGGATGTGAGAAGAGGTAAAGTAGATTTGGGCTACAGGAAAATTAAGTCACATTTTTCTAAAGTAAAACCAAAGGGTAACATTATATGTGATAAGCAGGGTAAGGAAAAAATGCAGGAGCGATTATACAGGTTAGTTTGTAAAATATATGAGAAGGGAGAAGTACCACAGGATTTTCAGCGTATTAGAATAGTAACAATGCCGAAGAAAATAGGAGCTAATTTGTGTGAGAACTATAGGACCATTAGTCTACTATCACATGCATCGAAGATATTGTTAAAGATTATTTATAGGAGATTAGAAAATAAAGTAGAGGAAAGGCTAGGAGAAGATCAGTTTGGTTTTAGGAAAAACAGAGGGACGAGGGAGGCGATTCTAGCACTAAGAACGGTGGTAGAAAAAAGAAAGAGGGTAGGAAAGGTAACTTGCATAGCTTTTGTAGATTTAGAAAAGGCATTTGATAATGTAGATTGGGACATAATGTTTAGAATTTTAAAAGAAACGGGTATAGATTATAAGGATAGGACAATAATTTTTAATTTATATAAACACCAAACTGCCTTAGTTAGAATTGATGGGGAAGAAGAGGTAGCAAAAATACGGAAGGGAGTTCGGCAGGGATGTACACTTTCACCGTTATTATTTAATCTATATATAGAAGATGCAATAAACAAAGTAAAAGAAGAGTATAGTGTAGGTGTGAATGTACAGGGAGAGAAAATATATATGTTGAGATTCGCCGACGATATAGCTATATTGGAAGAAAGCGAAAAGAATTTAGAAAGGGTATTGAATGGTATGCAGGTAGTATTGACTAGGGATTTTAACATGAAAATAAATATAGGTAAAACTAAAGTGATGAGGTGTGACAAAAAGGAATGCAGTAGAAAAATGAGGATCACAATAGGAGATAATAGAATCGAAGAAGTGTCAGATTTTTGTTATTTAGGCAGTAGAATCACAAAAGATAATCGAAGCAAGGTAGATATAAAGTGTAGGATAGCACAGGGTAGGAAGGCATTCGTAGAAAAAGAACAGATTTTAAGATCAAATATTGACTTGGGTATTAGAAAAAGATTACTGAAGGTATATGTTTGGAGTGTAGCACTGTACGGGTGTGAGGCGTGGACTATAGGAAAGGAAGAGAAGCGTAGATTACAAGCATTCGAAATGTGGTGTTATAGGAGGATGATGAGGATTGGTTGGGAAGATAAAGTAACAAATGAAGCTGTACTAGAGTTAGTAGGGGAGAAGAGAAGTATTTGGAGAGTGTTACAGCGTAGGAGAGACAGATTAGTAGGGCATATTCTTAGGCATGGGGGATTATGCAATTGATCATAGAAGGTAGAGTGGAGGGAAAGAGAGGGGTAGGTAGGCCTAGATTGGAGTATGTGAGTCAGATAGTTGAAGACGTTGAGATGAATAGCTATAGGGAGATGAAGGGATTAGCTCAGGATAGATCGGCATGGCGTGCTGTTTCCAACCAACCTTTAGGATTGCGGACTCTTTAACTAACTAGCGTGCGAAAAATGTTTAATATTTAAAATTTAACGAGATCTAAACAAATCTTGTTTTTGTCATTTGTTATTTGACTTTATATCTTTTCAATGAACACTCGATATATACATTGCTTTTAAACCATTTTTAAAGATGGCACAAGTTATACCTAAATAAGGTCAAAGTTATACCTATAGAATTATCGATCTTATGAACAAAGTTCATAAAACAAACAAATATTAGTTTTAAAGAAGTGCATTAATCGATGTTCACAAATTAAATATCAAATATCGACGAATCACATTTATGGCAACAATGTGCGGCGTTAACAGCTGATTTATTTGCTTTTATTGTGGAATACTAGAAATAATATCGTGTATATAATTTTTTAACTAAAAGTATTATAAAATCCTATCATTTTCATAACATTACTCAAGTCCCTATAGCTCCCTATAGACAACATAGATGAAACGCATAAGCTATTGTAGGGGTTCCCCAAGGTTCAATACTAGGGCCTTGGTTGTTCAAGATGTACATTTATTTAATCCTCCACACACACACACATACACACACATCGAATGCAGTACTTTCTTACCCGTTCAACTTAGCCTTTGCCTGCGGCAGACTAGTTAGATCATCCTTGAGCACATATTGCCTGATTCCGATCATATAGTTCCTGTTGTACGATTCCCAGCTGAAGCCACTGTCCGGCCGCATGTCCACTGTGTAGTCGTGGCCGTCCTTGGCCGCCCGCACCGCATCTATCAGCCCCAATACGGTTGTCGAGTGGAAGTTCCACTCGTTCAGCGAACAGAATTCGCCCGCCTTTGCTGCCCGGGCGAACTTCCTACTGATCGCGTACATCATAGGCTTGTGCTTGGTACAGTAGAGCAATAGGTCGAAGAGGCAAGCGGGTGCCGTGTGGAATAGGGCGGCACAGATCCAATGCATCGGCCTGCGGAATATACGTATTTGGGGGGCCATTTAAAAATATATAAACGCGAATATGTGTAGGAAGTTCTGACGTGCGTTCGGAAGTTTTAAGTAAAGTAGGAAGTAACTTTCTTCGTACGATCTAACTAGCGCTTCTCAACAAATCATCTCAACATCATCTCAACAAATCAGATTTGTTTTTCTACCCTTATTCACTCTTGCCATATACACTAAGCCCCATAATCCTCTATTATTAATATATCCCAGTGATCACTAATTATTAGGAATTATTAAATATCTCAGTTTACCGGTATTCTTTTAAAACTGCAATGTCAGCTTCGTATAATATAAAACTATTCAGCTAATCACGGAGCAATGTAAAGAGTTGCAGCTGTGCATGAAAAAAAAACGCTGATAAAATGCATCAGGTGTTTTTTAAATTTCATAGCAAAATTAGGCTGAGTAATTCATCTTCTATCCAATCTCTAACATCCCAAACATCTCTATCTTATCCCAAGATATCGGAAACAAGTCAGATTTATCTCTTAAAGTGTAAAGACTCTCCGCTAATGGTTATCTTTCACTCTCTGTATTTTTTTCGCGCTACATTAAATTATACGATTTATATTTAATATGTTTCGATGGACAGTATCTTTAATCACTAAATTACGAAGTCATCCTGAACTTTTTCTATAACAATCTGTTGAGGTTATGGGTAAAAGTACCTGTTAGTACGGTACGAGAATCCCGGATACCAACTGATGTACTTGCTAGGATATTGTAGGGCCGCCTGTGTCGTCAATTCCCCATAATGTTTCCACGTGATTCCATTGAGCTGATAAACCGAAATATCATTATTTAACTCCGTACAGAGGCTCAACATAGTTCTACCTTCCATTCTCTTACCTGGCCACTAGTGCAATTGTACACGCGCATAGCATTGGCCCGACAGGCCACCGTGTGCCAGGCCACGGTCACCAGCGTGCTGGCTACAACGTCCACCGGTATCATATCCATGGTGAGTTGTTCATCCGCAATGATGGACTTGATCGTGCCGCGGCCGATCTCCATCATGATGCCCGTGATGCCGGACACGTTGTCCACCCATCCCGGGATGGGCTCTTTCCATGCACCGGTCACTGCAAATGAACAATTTTTTCAAAATATTAATAATATTTGTTGAATTTATTCGAAGATCATCCGTTCATTATTATAGTCATGATAGTTAGCTAGGTAGATAGTCCTCAATCCTAAGGATTGATTGGAAACAGCACGCCATCTGTCGATCTATTCTCAGCTAATTCCTTCTCTCTGTATAGCTATTCATCCCACACGTCCTCCACTATCTGATCCACATCTAGGCCTACCTACCCCTTGCTTTTCCTCTATTTCCCTAACAGATTGACCCGAAGTCCATAAGAAATTACATTGCCGCACACCCCCTGATGACCCCAAGATTACCTACTTACATTCTTGATGACCCCAAGATTACCTACTTACATTCTTGATGACCCCAAGATTACCTACTTACGTTCTTGATGACCCCAAGATTACCTACTTACATTCTTGATGACCTCAAGATTACCTACTTACATTTTTGATGACCTCGAGATTACCTACTTACATTCTTGATGACCTCAAGATTACCTACTTACATTCTTGATGACCCAAAGATTACCTACTTACACCCTTGATGACCCAAGATTACCTACTTACACTTTGATGACCCCAAGAGTACCTACTTACGTACATGATGACCCAAAGATTACCTACTTACATTCTTGATGACCTCAAGATTACCTACTTACATTCTTGATGACCCCAAGATTACCTACTTACATTCTTGATGACCCCAAGGTTACCTACTTACATTCTATAACTAATTGCATAATACCCCCATGTCTAAGAATGTGACTTACTAGTCTATCTCTCCTGCGCTGTAATACTCTCCAAATACTTCTCTTCTCACCTACTAACTCTAGTACGGCTTCATTTGTTACTTCATCTTCCCAACCAATCCTCATCATCATCCTATAGCACCACATATAATCGAATGCTTCTGCTTCTTCTTCTACGTTTCTCTTCTTGTCCTATAGTCCACACCTCACACCCGTACAATGCTACACTCCACACATATGCCTTCAGTAATCGTTTTTCTAATACCCAAGTTAATATTTGATCTTAAAATCTGCCCCTTTTCTACCCTGTGCTAACCAACATTTTATATCTACCTTACTTCGGTTATCCTTCGTAATCCTACTTCCTAAATAAGAAAAGTCTGACACATCTTCTATTCTATCATCTCCTATTCTAATCCTCATTTTTCGCTTTCATTCCTTTTTGTCATAATAAAATATAATAATTTCATAATTTCGTGGTAATAAAATATTTTATTTCGATATTTTTTTTAAAGGATTAGTAATATAAATGTTAATATTTGAAGGGGAACAACTAAAAGAGAAAATTCTTCTATTTATAAAATTTTTCTTTCATATCTAAAAAAAATATTATATTGAAATGCTGCCATTTACCCAAAAAATCATCAACAGAATCTAAATTTAAATCTAAGCGGTTTAGTCATTTGTAATCAAACTTGGAACATAAGTTTTTATTGTAATGACGTTTAAAAGGGCCAAGGAGTTATTATGCCATATTTATTTAAAACGTGACATTACAATTCCTTTTCTATCAATTTGGGATTGGATTTTAAAGACGAAGTTTTGTAGAATTAAGAATTTATGAAGAGTGACAAAAAGTTATATTAGATCAAGATCAAAGATCTGTTGGCATCTAACCTTCCAACATAGTTTTCATATCGTCCCCTTAATACTACAATTGGGTAACGCTGATTTTTGGTATTTTGAGTTGTAGACTCATACCTTAACTGCCTTAACACATACACGACAAATAGTAAAAGAAAATATGTACTTTGTTTAATTTTCAATAACGATTTTTCATGATAAGTACTTTTTATTTAATTTATATTCAGTTCTTTTCAATACTTACCAATGGAAGGTCTAACAATGGCAGTTGGTAAAATGCCAGAATGTTCTAAAATAATATGCTCCGCCATGGATTTTGTCAGAGTGTACGTATTTGGATGTTGTCCCTAAATGAATTCGAAAGATGTATACATTTCAAGGTACTATTTAGGAATGATATTTGACAAGAGTTTAAATCATTATCTGATTCTATCTAACACTCACTAATAGTTTAGATTCTAATACATCAAGAGCTTCTTGCGGTAGATTTTCTACACAATTTATGATGGATTTTGGATCATAAGGCGGTTTATAGACCATCTCTTCAATATCCTTCTTATCTGCATTACTGAAAGCTGTCGAGACATGGACAAAACTCTAAAAATAAAAAATAAAATTTGCAATTAAAAGTGGTAAATAATACTACTAAAGTATTTATTTTCTATCTGCAAGAGGTAGACTATAGGAAAGAAGGGGAAACGTAGAAGAATATGAAATGTCGTGCTATAGAGGATGATGAGGATTGGTGAGCAGATGAGTGAATGAAGATTGGTTGGGTTGGGCAGAAGAGTGAATGAAGTTAGATTTAGTTGAAGAATGTGAAGCATTTGGAATGAATTACAGTGCTGAACCTGGCTGTTGTGCTAAGGTTTTGCGAATTAAGTTGCATGTTTGCTGGTGAGAGAGTTTCCCTGGATCATTTGCTATTTTTTATTTTCGAAAAGTACGAAACTCAGATCTATTTCATAAGCGAAACCAACTGGACAAAGACGTTTCATAATAATAATAATTTACCTTCAACTTTTTCATTTGTAAACATAAATCCACTACCCGTTGTGTTCCCAGAGTATTTAATAAAACTGCTTCTTTCAAAGGTTCGTTAAATCTGAAAAGTAAACAAATTACTTATAATATTTAAAAAACCAAATTGACTGCAAAATATATCTTACCTCACACTGGCTGCTGAATGGAAAACAATATCCACCTTCTCAATTAGTTTCTTTATATCCACTTCATTCAATCCCAAATTTGGACTGGAGACATCTCCTTCTATTACTTTGATCTTGTCAAAGAGATCAGGATCCTTTTCCCTGATTTTATTGAACACCTATTAAGAAAGGTTATATAAAAAAATCGCTTTAGTTATAAACACTTTGGTTCAAAATTGTTATGTTTTAATTGTTGCATTATCTTTTTTTTTGTATGTATTATTTTTTGAACCAATAAAGAGCATTTATTATTATTATTATTATTATTATATAAAGATAGTACCCTTGTTGAGTAAATAAAAAATAGGAAAGGACGAAGATTAGTTCCTTGGCGAGGATAAACATTGAAAAGTATTTTGATGAATGAATAAAAATTAAATTAATCTTAATATAAAAGCGAAAAAGCACAAAGGTCTAATATTAGATCCTTGGGGGACCCTCAAAAGAACACTAATTGATCCCAAAAGCATTTTATTGCTGCGTTTCATTTTTGGTAAACTACAAAATAAAAATTTGCAGGTTTACATTTGTTTTGAATCAATTTCCTTGTATACTAAAAATAAACTGTCGATGTATTTCCAGCATCGCATGATTTCTTCGATTTTCAAATACATTTTTAATAATCCACAATTTAAATAATTTTCTATGCAACATCATAAAGAAAAGCTTTCCATTGCAATGACGTTGGACTTTAATCACAATCACGTGATTAAACCATGAATTGTTTTATTAAATATTTAGCACGGAAAAGACGCAAATGTATTCTTAACGAGTACTTTGATACTTCAGGTGACTTGTATTAGTATGGATTTTGTCAATAAAATCAATCAATACCAAGTATTATATAGCGTGCTTTGTAGTAAAAGTAACCCCCCCTATGATTCCACCCCAACAACGACGCTAATGGATCATATTTATGTATGTGCATACAATTTTTAAACTAAAATACTTTTGACTTGTTTTATAATTGTTAAAAATAGAATTTTGAAATTAATTTGATTGTATAATGCAATGAAAAGGGCACTAAAACAAAATAGTTGAAACGGAAAAAAAATCCGTTAAATGTAACTGCACGATTTGACATTAGAAATAAATTTCAAAAATTGTTTTATTAATACATTTTTTCGGTATACATCAATTTTTTTCTTACTGGATTTTTGAGTAGTTCCTTTAATCGCAATTCCGTGCTCATACCCCGCTTAGCGCGGACCAGTATATATATAGTGTCCACCAAGTCGCAGGTACGAAGCAGTTTCTCCAATAAAGCCTTCCCCACAAATCCCGTGCCACCAGTTATGAAGATGATTGCACCTCTATAGAATTCACCTAAAATTAAAATAAATATCATTATTATCATCAGAGAAGTTGGTATTTAAAAAATACTAAGATGCATTTTACAAATCCGATTGAAATTAATAAAAAGAAAAGGTATCGGTATAGAAAGGTATAGAAGGTATAGAAAAAAAACTATTATTTTCATTAAAATCTTGATTAAATCGATTGCAATTGATTTTTTTTGAATTAATATTTCTAGTTTGTGCCAGACACTGGACAATCTTTGGTAGGTCACATATACCTGTGTGACCAATTTTCTTTTTTTTTCTTTTAAAGACTTAAAGGGTGAGATTAACAATTATTGAACATTTAACATCTATATTAAAAATATCATTATTGCAACAAATTTCGTTCGATATTAATAGAATAGTTTCTGCTAAAAGATGCCCAGTTTTCAGCCAAAGCTTTTATTTTTTAATTATAGATATTGGTATTAATAATACCTAAAATTAATATCTTTGTAAATTCATTAAAGAAAAATAAGTATAACATTTATATGAGACATTATATCGATTATAGTTAAAAAATCAAATTTTTCTCACTAAAACTTTTTCGGGAGACTTTTTGCAGCCCCCAGACTCTTTTAAACTGAATTTGGTGACCTAATTAATATTCGTTTTCTCCATTCCAAATGTGAACAATAAAATAATTGAAAATAATTTCAGTTATATTTGTACTTCTAAGAAACTATGATCATTTGACAAATTTTAGATATCGTTTCGTAGTACATTTTATTATTTGTTATGTGAACTTGATAGTGACCAAATGTAAAAGTCCCATATGCTGAAGGCTATATAAATTGTTACGTACGGAGAAAGTACATATATAAATATATGCAAGTTCATTTGCAAATTTAAATATCTATTTTAGATTTTTATATCATTTAAATTGCAAATTGCATATAGGCTGTCGTAAAAGTAAATCAATGAATTTACTTACATTTCTCTTAACAATATTGGATTAAGTACAAGTCATGTCTAGTTTATTTTAGTTAAACAGTCCGCAATCCTAAAGATTGGTTGGAAACAGCACGCCATGCCGATCTATCCTGAGCTAATCCCTTCATCTCCCTATAGCTATTCATCTCAACGTCTTCAGCTATCTGACTCACATACTCCAATCTAGGCCTACCTACCCCTCTCTTTCCCTCCACTCTACCTTCTATGATCAATTGCATAATCCCCCCATGCCTAAGAATATGCCCTACTAATCTGTCTCTCCTACGCTGTAACACTCTCCAGATACTTCTCTTCTCCCCTACTAACTCTAGTACAGCTTCATTTGTTACTTTATCTTCCCAACCAATCCTCATCATCCTCCTATAACACCACATTTCTAATGCTTGTAATCTACGCTTCTCTTCCTTTCCTATAGTCCACGCCTCACACCCGTACAGTTATACACTCCAAACATATACCTTCAGTAATCTTTTTCTAATACCCAAGTCAATATTTGATCTTAAAATCTGTTCTTTTTCTACGAATGCCTTCCTACCCTGTGCTATCCTACACTTTATATCTACTTTGCTTCGATTATCTTTTGTGATTCTACTGCCTAAATAACAAAAATCTGACACTTCTTCGATTCTATTATCTCCTATTGAGATCTTCATTTTTCTACTGCATTCATTTTTGTCACACCTCATCACTTTAGTTTTACCTATATTTATTTTCATGTTAAAATCCCTAGTCAATACTGCCTGCATACCATTCAATACCCTTTCTAAATTCTTTTCGCTTTCTTCTAATATAGCTATATCGTCGGTGAATCTCAACATATATATTTTCTCTCCCTGTACATTCACACCTACACTATACTCTTCTTTTACTTTGTTTATTGCATCTTCTATATATAGATTAAATAATAACTGTGAGAGTGTACATCCCTGCCGAACTCCCTTCCCTATTTTTGCTACCTCTTCTTCCCCCTCAATTCTAACTAAGGCAGTTTGGTGTTTATATAAATTAAAAATTATTCTCCTATCCTTATAATCTATACCCGTTTCTTTTAAAATTCTAAACATTATGTCCCAATCTACATTATCAAATGCCTTTTCTAAATCTACAAAAGCTATGCAAGTTACCTTTCCTACCCTATTTCTTTTTTCTACTACCGTTCTTAGTGCTAGAATCGCCTCTCTCGTCCCTCTATTTTTCCTAAAACCAAACTGATCTTCTCCTAGCCTTTCCTCTACTTTATTTTCTAATCTCCTATAAATAATCTTTAACAATATCTTCGATGCATGTGATAGTAGGCTAATGGTCCTATAGTTCTCACACAAATTAGCTCCTATTTTCTTCGGCATTGTTACTATTCTACTACGCTGAAAATCCTGTGGTACTTCTCCCTTCTCATATATTTTACAAACTAACCTGTATAATCGCTCCTGCATTTTTTCCCCTGCGTGTTTTATTAATTCGGCTGGTATCATATCAATCCCCTCTGCTTTGTTATTCCGTAAATCATTTAATGCTCTATGAAATTTTTAATTTATAATTTATAATTTATAATTTATAATTTATAATTTAAATTTATAATTTCCTACATTAAATGTTTATTTAATGTAGGAAAATATAAATTGTAAATGTTTGCGAAATTTTTTTAAGAACAATAGCCGTATGAACGTTAATGATAATTTTTGGCAGACTAGTGCAGTATATGGATCAAGTATATAAAAATAAATAGTCAAGTAATAATAGAAAAAAATTAATAATAATAATTTTCGCCAAAGTAGGTATTTTAACTTATCGGCCGTAATTTCTGAAACAGCTGATTCATATACAAAGGCATTTTATATATAATAAAACGTGCTTTTCTCTGTCGCTGTCTAACACTTCCGAATTATTAATCGTGTGCCGCCTCTGGACGGATTTCAGCGATTTTATTATCACCGCAATAAAGCATTTTTTAATAGCGGCTGAATGATATCCGTTTAAGGGCGTTCTGTGGGATATTTGGGACGTTACCGTGTTTTTTTCCTTAAGGTGTGCAATGAGAGAAAAGTGTTGGTAGCGCTGCGGAATATTATGTTGACTGCGTGCGACTGTTTGACACATACACAATAGCGATGGCAAACTGTAGGTCACTTTGCGGACCTAGGTCGTAGTTCATTTCAATGTGCCGTTCACGAACTATAGGTCGTGAACTACTACATCTTTTTAAAATGAACTAGTTCACTACCTATATGAAATACATGCACATACTGAAAATAATTTAATATAAAAATATGAAGTGGTAAATAATAAATAAATTGAAATATTACAATACTTATTTTGAATTAGGAATGAGGAAGAAAAGACAACAATGTTTATAATTTATACAAAACATATATATAAGGACATATAATTTCGTTCCGTTCACCAACACACTTTATCACTAAATAAATGTTAGTACTGTATATGTAATGTATACTATACTGCGAGCATATATATAGTACAAATACGTACACCGTGCACCATGTAGTTTATAGTCAACAAACTAGGTCATAGTGACCTATAGGTCGTTTGCAAAACATCGTCACAGTCATTTGATTGAACCGTTCAGAGTGAACGGTTCGCGAGTGAACTACACATCGCTAATACAAAGTGCTTTTAATTCGTCTCGATATTGATTTGATATATTTTAGTAAATATTTGTTAGTTATTAATCAGTTTCTGTTTAAATTATTTGTTGAGGAATGCAATGGCACGTAATGTTTAAACATTAGTGAAGTCAGTAGTTCGTATGCATTATCAGCATCGTATAACCTACGTGTGCAATATGCCTTCTTTGGCGAGAAAATCACTTAATTAACAACAAATTTCTCAAGTTTTATGTATTGTATGATTAATTTGAGATATCTGACAATATTTACGTTAATGGTTTCATCTTTAGCTTATAAAATCGATAAATTTCTGCAATGAATTCAAAGTGACAGTCCCGTTCAAGTGAAATAACTTACCTATCGAATATGTGGCTGCATCTCCAATATTACTGTTACTATCTAACATAAGAACTTTCTTATTTGGAGCATTGTTTGATTTCATCGGAATCAGACCGTTAGAATGTGCGGTACCAGAAGTACTACATGTTTGTTTATTGGACAATGCTAGCGTTGTGGACCCCATATTTGAAAGCTCTTCGTAATGGTCTACGGGATGCTTTTCTTCCGACCAGTTTTGGCCAGTTCTTTGATTAGTGGCCGGTTCTAGTCTCGATGTGATTAAAATCCCCAGAAAATTTGTGACCCGCTAGTTTATGCTTGCACTTCGCAATGATGACCCTTGTGGTTTCTTTTTTCCGTTTCCAATAATTCACCTGATAAAATTGTAAAAATATATGTATAAACGTCACAGAAGTGATATATTTAGAACGAATAATTGTAAAATAAATATATAGTGCCAATTTGACTGTAATAACGACACATTGTCAGGCGAGACGAAAGAAATTTCATTCGTTTTTCACTTTTATAAATAATCAAATGTCGACGGTTTTTAGGATCTTAAAATAATGTATATGGTTCGTAAATTTTTTTTTTTTTTAATTCCTTAAAATGTACAATCGCAAAATTAAAGAATTCAACCGTGAATGAATTTCCAATTACATGTCAAATGGGAATTATTACAAATAATGTTCACAATATTGTTTTTACTAATATCGAAAAAAATTATCGTGCTAATTATTCGATTTAAATAAACTGCGAAAATAAGATTTAAAAAATCAGAAATTTTATCATAAAAAAAATGATTGAATGGAAAATGTGTAGAGGTTCTTCAGCTTAGCCATTTTTTTCGATAAACATAAATTTTCGATTTTATATTAAAATTTCATTCGTTTTGATGCTAATTGGAAATATTTGCATTCATTTGGTTTATGTTTGGACTTAAATGTCAAAAGTGACAGGCACGTCAAAGTGTCTAAATCGTTAGTGACATCATTCATTTGCAATTTATAAAAAAACATTTGTTTTATGTACCATATCTCGAGCTGAAATAATGTTTTTTCATGTCTTCGTGGTATTTGATGGCTTCAACGCGTACATGCGCAATGCAGCTCTAAAATAGGCGGGACATTTAAATCAATGCGAATACTTTTTTTTACCTTCTAGAAATCCGACAATTTTTGTATATTTCAATTTTTGTGCTTCACTTATACTCAGTAGGAAAACAATTGTCTGATGTATTCATAAATTCTGTTTTTTTTGTGTTACTTCCTTACGATTGCGAAATCACCTAAATATTGTGAATTGACCTAATGGTCTTCATAATCATGGCATCGCGTTATATAATACATCGGAAATCTGTGCCACTAACATGGGGGCCTTAATAACAAGCCAACTGTAAAGAATTATTTATTGAGCGGGACCAAACTCCATGAAGTATGTCCCAAAAAGTGCAAAGAAATTCTCGCAAGAAAAGATTTTTTTTAATTCAAAATATGTACACGTACTTGTTTTTTTTTTAATATGAAATAATAAATCAGATTAACAAAATTTTGCTTTTATTACCGAAATGTTCAATCAAAATATTGTCATTAACAACAAAAATTGTTGATAAATGATTTCATAAAAGTGTGGGTTTTTTTTATTGCGGCTGTTTTGTTTGTTTCTTTTGTAAAATAATAATAATATTTTTCTTCAAGCGCATTAAAATGTCTAAATTATACTATGAAACACCCTGTACAGTAAGTGTTTCTATACTAGTATAAAAATGATACATTACTTTATTCACTACTGCCGGCTTGTATGTAGGCAATATATTAGTCATCGATTTTGCGAAATAATTATTAAATAATAAAAAATATATAAAAGGGACATCAAAAGGCAGTTTAAAATTTATAATGCAGCTAATTGAAAGCCTGTCTACGGCAGATTTCCGTTCCGGATTTTTTAAAACGTCAATTTCCATTTATTTAATTGGAACAACAGAATTTTGTTGCAAAAAAAATGAATAACAACAATACGTTGGACGTCGTTTAACATTGTCGTTTTTTAAATAATAAATACTTTCTAAAGCAAAAATTATTTATCGAATTATGTGAACTGGAATCATTTTGTGAACAGTTTGGATTGTTTAATAATGAATATGAAATTTTGGGGCCGTTTTTATGCATTATAAGCCGCTATTAACACTCTTCTGTAATCTCTTTCATATCCACTGAGCCGGAGAAAGTCTTGTTAGAAATTGTATGTTGTATGCATGTGCAACCTTCCAGTGGGTCAATCGACTTGGCATTAATCTACAGCGTGGGCAAAGAAATCAAGAAGTTCACAAATCACAATCTGCACTTTAAATTATAACATGATAAATATTTTTGATTTCAGTCGAACTAGTAAAATATATATTTTTTAATTTCTCTACAATATCTTTAATTGTCAAATTTATTTATTCTTCTTTAGAAAATCTCCAACGGTCATAAAATGCCTTTCTAGTTGCATATATGTCATTCATATATAAAATAACTAAAGGGGGGCGTTTAGGGGGACAGCAGTTGTTTTAATTTTTTCATAATTTTATATTGTGGCGCCATCTAATTTTAAATGGTTCAATCATAATTCCAAATTTTTGTTTTGAACGGTAGCCTATATTACAGTTAACTCATGCACAGCGTTGCCACATAGTGGATTGTATAAAATGTGAAGATGATGAGCTTTAATAAATTTCTACAACCTATTGTAAAAGTCTTTTCTATTGATGTTTGAATTCAATTTCATAATTTCGCTGTTTATATTTTTAACATACTATTTTATCTAGGTTATATTATTTTTTATTGACAAAAAATATTTGTATTAATAAACAAAAGGGTACTTACTAATGCAAAAATATTTCTTTATGCCGCCGTTTCTCTAACCGGATTTTTCTCCTTTTTTTTTAAATCTTGCCCGGATTACAATTTCAATTGAGTTACACCTTTTATCTACAATTTTAAAATTATAAAATTTATTAGTCGTGTTAAAAATCAATATTTAGAGAGTTTTCGTATTTATTGATGAATTGCAACGCAGCATTTAATCAACGATAAACATTTGGACTGCACTCCATCTGTATTTCAATAACCCAATCATGAATTTACGATTTCTTGATCAAATGTTTCACGCATTATGTGTCAAAAACAAATACATTTTCATTTTAACCTTCAAAGTGTTATGTAATTTATGAATTATTATTTGTTTGTTGATAAAAAAAGTACGCTGACGTAAATTTGCTACTCCAAATAATCGAACTTAGATATTAATTGTTCGGCAAGATTCTTGGATTGCGTCTTACTTTTTGGCGAAGTCTTTGAATGAAAAAAAAACTGCAAAAATCGAGTTCATTTTTGAGATTTTTTTGAAAAGGTAACTAATGCAGATAATATTCCCAGAATCTGTCAATCCATAAACTGAACATTTCTTTATGCGTCTTGTATGTGGTGGCTTGTTAGGCCTGTGTGTGGAGTGTCAAACGTCTGTTTCTTTCTCCGGTGTTTTGTTTGTTTTTAATAGTGTGGTCTTGGCGTGAATCTGTGTTCTTGACGTTTTAGTTAGTTAGTGGGTTCCTTTATGGGTGTTAAAAATATTATTTTATATAAAAATAAATGTTTTTTTTAAAGAAATTAGGTTGCAATTTTAAATAATTTAATTATAAAACAATTTTGTTAATTGAACGGTACCATAAATTAACGTTATCTCATATACGACGTTGCCACATGTGGCAATCATAAAAAAAAATAATATGCGGAATTCAGGCACTTTTTATTTTTTTTTATGTTGGTAAATATATAAACAAATAAAAATTCTTAAAAAATAATAATAATACAAAATATATAAAGAATATAATGACCTAAGCGTAAAAAAAAATATTTCCTAATTAAAAATATACCGTATGTTTCTTATCGAAACATAACCAAAAGTATAAAAACAACAAAGATAGTTGTACAAACGATATTTGATCAAAAATACAATAGTAACAAAATTTATTCACAACTTGTATTGAAAATTGGTGAAGAAAACTCGAACGAAAATTTTCATTGCATAATGCTTAATGTTTAATTACACCCATGGTATTTGGATTTAGAAGGTGTGTACTTAATGTCATTTGATGGTTTCCTATATAAAGCATAAGCGCGATGATATTTTATGTAATTTTCAATATATGAAAATTTAGATTCTCCAAAATTTCGTCGAGTGCGAAAAAAATGTATAAGTAATATAAAAAATAATTAAATAATACACTTTTAATTTGATTGAAATGTTTAGTTAAAGAGTCCGCAATCCTAAAGATTGGTTGGAAACAGCACGCCATGCCGATCTATCCTGAGCTAATCCCTTCATCTCCCTATAGCTATTCATCTCAACGTCTTCAACTATCTGACTCACATGCTCCAATTTAGGCCTACCTACCCCTCTCTTTCCCTCCACTCTACCTTCTATGATCAATTCCATAATCCCCCCATGCCTAAGAATATGCCCTACTAATCTGTCTCTCCTACGCTGTAACACTCTCCAGATACTTCTCTTCTCCCCTACTAACTCTAGTACAGCTTCATTTGTTACTTTATCTTCCCAACCAATCCTCATCATCCTCCTATAACACCACATTTCAAGTGCTTCTAATCTACGCTTCTCTTCCTTTCCTATAGTCCACGCCTCACACCCGTACAGTGCTACACTCCAAACATATATCTTCAGTAATCTTTTTCTAATACCCAAGTCAATATTTGATCTTAAAATCTGTTCTTTTTCTACGAATGCCTTCCTACCCTGTGCTATCCTACACTTTATATCTACCTTGCTTCGATTATCTTTTGTGATTCTACTGCCTAAATAACAAAAATCTGACACTTCTTCGATTCTATTATCTCCTATTGAGATCCTCATTTTTCTACTGCATTCCTTTTTGTCACACCTCATCACTTTAGTTTTACCTATATTTATTTTCATGTTAAAATCCCTAGTCAATACTGCCTGCATACCATTCAATACCCTTTCTAAATTCTTTTCGCTTTCTTCCAATATAGCTATATCGTCGGCGAATCTCAGCATATATATTTTCTCTCCCTGTACATTCACACCTACACTATACTCTTCTTTTACTTTGTTTATTGTATCTTCTATATATAGATTAAATAATAGCGGTGAGAGTGTACATCCCTGCCGAACTCCCTTCCCTATTTTTGCTACCTCTTCTTCCCCCTCAATTCGAACTAAGGCAGTTTGGTGTTTATATAAATTATAAATTATTCTCCTATCCTTATAATCTATACCCGTTTCTTTTAAAATTCTAAACATTATGTCCCAATCTACATTATCAAATGCCTTTTCTAAATCTACAAAAGCTATGCAAGTTACCTTTCCTACCCTCTTTCTTTTTTCTACTACCGTTCTTAGTGCTAGAATCGCCTCCCTCGTCCCTCTGTTTTTCCTAAAACCAAACTGATCTTCTCCTAGCCTTTCCTCTACTTTATTTTCTAATCTCCTATAAATAATCTTTAACAATATCTTCGATGCATGTGATAGTAGGCTAATGGTCCTATAGTTCTCACACAAATTAGCTCCTATTTTCTTCGGCATTGTTACTATTCTACTACGCTGAAAATCCTGTGGTACTTATTGAAATGTAGTATATTATATTTGTGCTATTTATTTCATTTTTATTTTGTACTTGAATAAATATTGTTAAATTCAATTTTGAAATGATTTGTGAGAAAACGCAATTTTATTGTTAATTAGCGGCTTAAGTTACCGTGAAAATTTTCTCTGATGCGCCCACAACAAATAACAATATTTAATATATGTCCTAAATAATCACAGAAAAACTACATTTCGCGCGAATTGAAAGTTTATAATACGAGATATTATAGAGTGTCTCCTCTATATACGTCTTTTTGTGTTTGAATATTTGGACAAGTCGCTTTACGTTCTGTTGCAATAAATCCGAGGAATTAAATTTGTGTGTTTTTAAATTTTTGTGTGATCATAGATTTTTATATTTTGTAAGTTGCATTTTTGTTGAAATTTAAAAAAAAATCAATATTTTCTTAATAAATGGTGTTAAATTGATCTTAATTATATTATAGTGAATTATTTCGGATAATTTCATTTTGTACCCACTGCTTAAAAATAATGAAAATCTTAAAAAGTTCAGCGTGAAATTTAATAAACTATATATATACAGGCTTGCCATAAGTCCCGCATAAATCTCTTTTTTGCGTTATTTGCGAAAAAAAATCTGAGATTTGAAAATTGATTTACTTGTTTGGCCATCTTTTGGTAATATATATAATTATTTTGCTTCAACCCATTAAAACACACCTAACTTAACCTAACTTTTTTTTTTCAAATGTCAACCTATATCATGTGACAGTTCATTCAATATATTGTAGAAAACTGAACATGACTATAACAATAGAATTCAATTTATTGTGTTCCTTTTGTTTTTGTAATTTTGTTTCATTATTAAACATCCAAAACTAGCATTCTCTTGATACTACACAACATCCATGGTGCGCAAGGAATTTTTCTTTCCCGAATATATCCCTTCCGACGCGGGTTTCGAACCCACAACCCCCGTAGTGCTGAACACGCTTATATTAACGCTTTAAAATTATTTCTTCATTTTATAATTAAATACAATTACATTTTTGCGGTGCATTCCCATTTTTAACAACCGTATCTTATGATTACGTACGTCGAGGGATTACTACAGCCAGTGGCGTAACCAGACGATTTTGACAGAATACTATCATCCAATATACAATTTTTAATTTTTTTTAAGCAGTATCTATATTTATTACGAACAGTACAAAAAAAATACAACATCTAAAAACAATTTGAGAAAATGTGATTTTTAAAATATTATTCGCATTTATTTTCATAATCTTTCTTTATCAACCTTTTCGCTATTTTATTACCATTTCATTACTTCTTTAAATTTATTATTATTTTATATTATTTGTTACTTCCTTTAGTTCCTCAAAAATATTTCATAAAAATCTTTTTATATACCTTCAATCTAAAATTTTATTTAAACGTACCCTTTGCTCTAATTCCCATTTCTCGATTTTTTTTTATAATCCACTGTGTATATATATATACTGATTACGATTATTTGCTCTTCGTTAATTACGAACAGCAGTTTCGAAAAATATTTCCGCATTGGACTAATTAATTTTTGTAAATAAAATCTGAAATTATTAAACGCTGCAAGTTAAAGGTTGAAAATTTCACATGAGTGGCTCACTTATACAGGGTGTTCCAAATGTTTTAAATAGGACTGTTTTATATTACAAGACGTTAATATAATTATCAGCTCCATATTATCATATTAAAGAACGTTAGGAGTGTTAAATAAATATATAATATAGGTATAAAATATCTTAAATAATTTATATATAATACCCTGTATATTGTAATCGATTTGGATTCTTTGTTCAATGTAATACATCGTAGGGAAATATATTAAAATCCGTTCGTAATAAAAATGATGTTAAAAATTTTTATTATAATTTTTTTATTTAAAAAATAATCAGCACGGTGTTAAATATTTTTGGTTAAAATTTTTTCCAATAACATTTAAAATAAAACACCCTGTCTACCTTTATCGCTATGAATTTTTGTTATATTTCATTATATTTTATATTAATATATTTCATAAGATTGAAATTTATTAAAATCGGTAGAGAAAAAAATTTTTTTTTTAACGAAAATATATAAGAAAAGAACGAAAATCTTTCGAATTTTTTTTAGAGACTATTTAAATATTTATAAAATCCAAATTTCAAAAAAACAATTTCTCTGAATTGAAACTAATTCAAATAACTACACATATATAGGGTGTTTATTGTTTATATAATTTTGTGGCAGTAATGTCATCGCATTCTTATTTTATCTGTTTATTTTTTATTAAAAAAATAATTAAAATATACAGCAGATATAATTTATAAGTACCAAAAGGATCGTGTAGGAAATTCTCTAATTCTTCATTTGATTTGATTTGAATTTTTTTTCATTAAATTGTTTATTTTTCTTTTTATTGTAAATTTGTCACTACGATATCAAATAATCGTATAGAATATCACCTAACTTAAAGCATTAAGTAGCTAGATGCGCATTTCGAAGGCTATGCCCTCATCTTCAGTAGCACGAGATAAAACGAAATAAAATTATGTCACAATTAATTGATTATTGTTATAGTAATCATAGTTAGTGACAGAGGCATTTTATTCCGTTTTTATCTTGTGCTACTGAAGATGGAGGTATAGCCTTCGAAATGCGCATTTAGTTACTAAATGCTTTTAGGTTACGGTATTTGGGTGATATTCCATACAATTGTTTTTATATTCGTTATTTTGCGATGTCTTTTTAAATTTCCAGAAACAAGTAGTCTTTTAGCATATTTTTTAGGAATGTTAATATCCATACGAAATTATATATATATATTTTTTAAGTAATTACAGAAAAAATATTTTTTGAAAGTATTGGTATTGGTTTTTTGAAAATTTCTTCATTTTTATAAAAGTAAACTGTATAATTAGCAAAGATATTGAAAAATTAATTATACAATTATATAATTATAAGTTCTAGAAAAACTGTGACGTTCAAAATTAATTTACGTAAATCATTACGGAAAAAAATTAATGTTATCACTTTGTTTGAATTCAACAACTTTTTAGAAAATGTAAATAAGATTACTTACATCAATTTTTGTATCAGGAGAACTGCTAATAGATACTTAATTGTTATTAAAATTTAATATAAGTTGCAAAAACAATTCGTAAAACCATTTTAGCACATAGTTCTTGAAATAGTGCCAACATGTTTAGAAGAAATAGTAATAAAAATTAAAAATTTGCCACGTGCAAATTAAAACTATTATTCAGTTTATTAATTTTGAGGTTTTTTTTTAAACCGCACAAAACGATTTCATTTTAATATTTATTTTTCCATTTTTCAAGATTTGCTTTATTTTTTATTTTTATATATCACTAACGTCCGAAAATTAGTTTATCAGCTTTCTTTCTAAATATAAATCTTGTCAAATTTGATTCGGATATAAATTGAATTTCGTTCATTTTTTTTTATTGTATTTTTCCCTTAAGGGATTTTTCGAAAAGACCTCCAAAAGATTGTCCTGAATCTTGAACATATAGTTTCGATTTGTTTGTTTGTAGTTCGATATGTTATTATATACCGGGTGTTACATTGGACATGTTAATGTTGAGGTTGCCGATTAAAAGATTTCCCTAATCACTTCACAGCGAAATAATAAATATGAAGGTTTACAGGAAATTTATTCTGAACACTTTAAAATCGCTTCTTCCAAACATGGACTTATTTGATCGTTTAATTCAATCGTAGTTACTTAAATTAGCTATATTTGGACAGCGACATCTATACAAGAGCGCATGTACTAGTAAGATGTTTACGCTTAAAGTATTTTGACACAACTAACAACAGATGGGGTAAAGAGCGGTGTAATAAATTTCGCTTATCGCTGCAAATTTTTAAAAGTGCCGTATCCCCTTAAGGTTCACCGTTACGGTGTGAATTATGTATTGTTTATATGGCTTATTGTGCCATAATATTGACTATTGAAGCCATTACGTTTGCTTAAATCAATATTATTGATACGACAACAATTGCTCGATAATAATCTGTGCATGAAGTGCAACAAACTTAAATGAATATTCTCGGAGCCAGAGGGTTTACAAAAAAAAAAATCATTCGTTTTTTTAATAATTAGAATTGTTAAGGTTGATCTATGTATTAATTTTTTTTAGATTGAAATAAATGCAGTTAATAATTTAATTAATTAATTAAATTTAATAATTGCTCAACAAAAATTGCGCTAAGATTTTGACTCGTTGAAAAAACAGGCGTAGAGAAGAATCTACGAAATATTAAGAGAATGAAGAAAAGTTTCGAATCTTTAGAATAATCGTCTTAACAATTAATAGAAAAATTGATAAGTGAAAACAAACTTTAAAGATTTATGATGGCAGGATATATTATTATATAATATCACCCAAATACCGTAAGTAGCTAGATGCGCATTTCGAAGGCTGTGCCACCATCTTCAGTACTAGTTGTCCTAAAGTATATATAAGTAGACAAACACGTAGACCAATTGAAACTAGATTTAAACAGCATTTCAGATTAAATATAAAAGATAAAAGTGCTGTAGCCGAGCACATTTTTGAATCTTACTTAATGCTTTAAGTTACGGTATTTGGGTGATATTCCATGCAATTATTTAACACCGTAGTGATAATTTCTTAAAAAGCAGGATATATTGTTTTGTGATATTACATATATCGTGCAAAACTCGAGTAGCTTTCTCATTTAGAGAAGAGAAAGCAAAATCCACACACAAGTCAACGAATCCATGACAACTATCCGAATCGCAACTCCATTATAATAATCGCGAAAGCAATTCTGTTCTTATTTTGCCGAGATTTTGCATTTAAAATAATGATTGTAAATTTTGCTGCGTTGATTTAATCGTTTTAATACTTTGTTATTATCATTCTGTTAAGTCGCATAGTTTGCAATTAAGATAAACGTATCTCGCAGCAAACAGTACAAAAGAAGCACTAGTAAGTGACATATGTATGATTCAGTGGCGCAGTCGGGTGGATGGAACAATTGTTATTTCCCCATTGCACGTAATAAGAGAAATTATATTTTTCTACGAGTTTATTAAAATTTATACTACATCAGAGGAGTTCATTTTTAGCACTAGAACAAAAATGATACGTTACTTAATTCACAACTGGTGGCGGTATCTGATAGTAAGTAAACACAACATGTTGACGCTTGAAGAAAATCAGAAAAAAATGCGCGCGATTAATCGAATGATGCTTCGAGATTTTTCGATGACCCAAGAAAAATTTAAGAGATATCAAATATATTAGATAAATATCAAATTAATTTGAACTAATTGTCAAGTCGATCAAACAAGCATAGTTGTAAATAGTAGTTCATATTAAAATGCTATAAGCAAAGTAGCTTTTATTGTTTAATAAAAAATAATTAAAAAGTGACATTTTATTATGTCAAAATAAAAAAAATTCATTGTCAATATAACTGCATTAATCCGTAAAAAGCCGTCCAATATAACGCAAAATACACGGCGCTCAACGCCTCGATTTCTACCTTCCAGTAATACGATTGTAACAATGTCCAATATATAATTCTTTAACCAAATTTCAAGTGAAATTTATTTAATACGCATGATTCACAGGAAAATCATTTTATGCAACTATTTTGATATGCCACTGGCACGACACTAGATTAAAACAATATGCACAAGTACTACACGCCATCGGGTACGAACAAATTAGAAAGGTACTTAATCCTCGCGACTCAAATGACAGAAGTCTGCCATAAAAAAAGACTTTCAACACGAGTAATGTAATTGCGCATGTTATACACGGTGAAATATATTTTATAAATTGTAGATGTAGTTCATTTTGAGAATGATTTATCATGAAACTGTTCATCTATTTCTAGTATTAAAAAAGTAGGTTAAATGAGAAAGATAGCATAAAACTTTGTGTCTATAAACATTTTATAAACACTAATAAAACGAATATTTCAGATTTTAAATGCCTTCAGTAAGCTTAAAATCACTTGGTGATATGTTACTAATAGTGATTTGAACTACTTTGACAGCCAACAGCTGATTTTTTGCGCTCTAGTAAATAAATGAAGATCAGATGTATTTATAAATGAACATTTCTTGTCAATTCATCAATGTGTCAAAATTGACATAATGATCGTTGTTCGTGAACAAATATAGGGTTATGTAATCTTCATTTATTTTGACACATATTATAAAGCGATATTCAAATTTTATTCTAGGCACAAGTAATTATATATTATTTTAAAAAAGGTATTTTTTATATATGTAATTTAACTCGGTGGCGTTAACTGAAGCACGTCTGTACCTTGCATTAAATTGGAAACTATAAAAGAAACTTCTCGCTGCAAACGTTAAGCGGTGAATCATAAATTAGAATTTGTTTTATCCGGCGAAGCTTGACTTTATTACCATATGTATTATAATGGGAGTTTTAATGATTTTTTCTGTTAGTTTAAAGAAATTTTACAGACTAATAAATGTAGGTTACGAAAAATATTACACACAAATTTCGATTAGGAATAATATCGATAAATAATTGAAATTTATTTATTTTTGTTTTGAAACTGGCACGAGCCGTCGTTTTTATTTTTTCAAATTTTTTATTAAGGAAAATGTTTGAAGATTTAAAATTTCTTGTGAAATATTTTCCTTCGAATACAATATATAGCAAATACAATTTCGGCAAATTGGAGGGCCTTTTCGGATATACAACATAAAAATGTATATTACTAACTCGAATCACAACGTAACCTGACAGTTGTTAACTGTCAAAATCTTGTAAAAAACAATCAAATAGAAACCGCATTCTATTAGTATTTTTTTTACTAAATTGTGATGTATTGTTTATTTTACCAATGCATTTATCCGACCCGTCATTTATCCTAAACGGCATTTATCATACCGACATGGCATCTATGGGGTAATTAGGATAAATAACATCCGCACTGTAATTTAAGGAAGCATTTTAAGACTTTCAAACGTATTTATTAAAATAATAAGTTGTTATTCAACTTGAATTGCGGTTTGCATATAGTAATAAGTGTGAAATAGTAAAGTGAGTGGTTTTGGATGAATTACCTGTTACAGAGACAGATTTCATTCTTACATTTAATGATTTTTGAAAGGTCTACCCGACTCTCTGGTTGTTCTATTTATTGTTTGCTTTATTTTATATATTCTGTCAGGAATTAAATGAAGTGATAAATGGACAAATTCATTTGCATTTGGGAAAGGAAAATCTATCAAGGCTCTTTACAATAATTCAATATTCTCTCGCGTTTATTGTAAACATTGGAATTATTAAAATAATTCGAAATATGCACACGTCGATTTAGCGCTTAATACGGGTTGATATTTAGTTGATTCGTTAAGAGTTGAGTTTGAAGAATATAATAATTTGAGAACACGTTTTTAAAATAAGCGATAGTTTGATTTTGTGCATATGCAAATTGAAATTGAAATTATTGCGGCAATTGTTCTTAAAAATCAATCTGTTTTTTTAAGTTCAATTTTCATGGATAAAATTGTTTAAGACACCATTTTGAAGTTAGAAAACTATAAATTCGTGGAAAGAATGAAATAATTTTTTGAATTAATTTTCAATTACTATTTTCTGAGTTAATTTAGTTAGAAAAATGGGTTTCATTTTTAAAATGTAAACATTTTTTTAAAATTCTTAAGTTAATCAAAATAATTTAGGCAGTAGAATCACAAAAGATAATCGAAGCAAGGTAGATATAAAGTGTAGGATAGCACAGGGTAGGAAGGCATTCGTAGAAAAAGAACAGATTTTAAGATCAAATATTGACTTGGGTATTAGAAAAAGATTACTGAAGGTATATGTTTGGAGTGTAGCACTGTACGGGTGTGAGGCGTGGACTATAGGAAAGGAAGAGAAGCGTAGATTACAAGCATTCGAAATGTGGTGTTATAGGAGGATGATGAGGATTGGTTGGGAAGATAAAGTAACAAATGAAGCTGTACTAGAGTTAGTAGGGGAGAAGAGAAGTATTTGGAGAGTGTTACAGCGTAGGAGAGACAGATTAGTAGGGCATATTCTTAGGCATGGGAGGATTATGCAATTGATCATAGAAGGTAGAGTGGAGGGAAAGAGAGGGGTAGGTAGGCCTAGATTGGAGTATGTGAATCAGATAGTTGAAGACGTTGAGATGAATAGCTATAGGGAGATGAAGGGATTAGCTCAGGATAGATCGGCATGGCGTGCTGTTTCCAACCAATCTTTAGGATTGCGGACTCTTTAACTAACTAATCAAAATACTTATAAGATTATTTATATGAAAGAAGGATAAAAATACGAAAATATTATTAAAATTTTATTCACTAAAGTTCGGTATTAAATGTTTACATAGATTTTTATTTGCTTAAGATTTTATTTAAGAAAAAAGTTAAAAGTGATAATTATTAATTAAAAACTTTAAGTTTCAACCCTGTATATATATTTAAATATATAAATTTGTAATGGTAAAGTTATTAAAATAAAATATTCGAAAAAAAATATCGATAGAACGTAACATATTTAAATTAAAATATTCGAAAAATTCTCATAGTATCATAAAATAATGAAAATTCCTAAAAAAAATTGTAAATCAAAGCGTTTTTAAATAATAATTGAATACAATTAATTGAATAGAAAACTGGATTGGTGATGTACATTGCGAGTATGTTTGTTTTACTAATGAAGATGAGGGTTTAGTTTTCGAAATGTACATTTAGATTATAAAAATGTAAGTTGCTGTTTTTGGCAGATATTCTATACAATTATCTCATGCGAAATGATTATAAATTTCTATTATTACAAATTTTATAAAAATCTATCAATAATATAAAAAAATGCAACTATTTCTTATGCATTTTAATTGCAGACTTCTATTGGCCTGATTTTGATGATTTTTTTTTTTGGTAATGATATAAATATGTAGATTGAGCCAAAATTACTAAATTATGAAAAAAATTGAATAATTTATTCTTGAGACGAGAAAGTGTTACCGAAATCGAATAATTTTTATTCGAAATTTTTTTTAAATGAATAAATTTTAGGTTAATTAAAAAAACATCGCAGGAAAACTATTTGGTGACTCTAAAGCTTCGTACGTTACTTAACAAGAATTTTTTTTAAATTTAGTAAAAATCTGTTTAAAACGCGCAATTCATAAAACCACTAATTATTTTAAAAAAATGATAAGATTTTTTAATATATTTTAAACAATCTATTTAAAAAAGCTAAAAGTTAAGCATGAATCTTAATAAAAAATTGTCGGTAATATGATTGATAAAACTTACAAATTTAGTTGGATTGCCTCCCAAAAAACGTTGCAACTTCTTGAAGAATCAAATTTATAAGATAACAGATACCAACAGAAAACCCACCAAGAATTTTTCAAACACAACCAAATCACAGAATTGCCACCGTAAGAAAAGATGACAAATTTTTCAAAAAAAAAAAAAAATTAATTGCAACAACGAAATGTACTAACGCGGCAAAATGACGTGCCATTACAGGTGTTTATTAACGCGGTATTTTCCATACTGTCGAGTATTGGATGCGTGATATATGTGTATATATGTAAAGAACAATGGGATAGTCGTTAGTCAACGATGGAACAGATAATATACAATGGTATCTGCAATGAGACAGAGGGAAATAGAACATCTTTCATGTAATACGTAATGTCGCAATTGTAATAAGTAAGTAGGCAAGAGCTGTGGGAAATATCTAATCTACCATCGCTTTTATTACCTACGTATACTGTGGCTATTTTAAATTTGCCGCGGTAGACAGGGTGATAAATAATATACACAGGGTGATGAATAATCGCAAGGGCGAAAGAAATTGGATGTGAAATATCGTAGGGGAAATTTGTCACCAAAACATGCAACACTTTTTTTCCTATTTTGCAAAAATTTTGCGAAAATTCACCAAAATAGGCATGCGTACGAAAGGGGCAAATTTTAAGGGGACATCACACATTTCAGGATTATAATTATTTCAATTCAACTTATTTATTATTTAAAAAATTATCACTACGGTGTTAAATAATAGTATAGAATATCACCCAAATACCGTAACTAAAAGCATTAAGTAGCTAGATGCGCATTTCGAAGGCTATGCCCCCATCTTCAGTAGCACAAGATATTACAAGACATTAATTAATTATGCCTTTGTAATTTGATATTAATTTATTAAGCGGTTTTTTTTTTAATTTTTCTTGATAGCGTCTATTAGAAATGAGAAATTCTTTAAAATTTTCGAAATTTGTTAAATCACCATTTGATCCTAATAATTGCACGTGGTTTAAATAAATAAAATTTTAAAGTAACCTATAATACTTCTAATTGGCTTGCTAATTTTCTAGGAAATCCCAAAGACTTGATTGATTTCAATAAAAAATCTGGTATTTATGAAATATCTTGTTCTAGTTGTCCTAAAGTATATATAGTGGACCAATTGAAACTAGATTTAAGGAGCATTTCAGATTAAATATAAAATATAAAAGTGCTGTAGCCGAGCATATTTTTCTATATTAATCTATAACTAGACAAATGTGTATAAATTGTATTCTTGGTTTTTTAGCTTTATTATATACTGATGATGACTAACAGCCGAAACTAGTCTATTTTATGAATAAAGTGCAGAAGTGCAAAAACACCTTTTTTACCTCCTTATATTAATATAATCATTAATCATCATAATCTATCATTTTTATTCGATACTAAGAGAGAATGCTATGAGTTAATGTTTTTAATAAAAAATGATGATAGAATGTCTTCATCACAAGCATTTAGCTTATTTCAGATTAAATAGAAACGATAAAAGTGCTGTAGCCGAGCATATTTTTGATCATTCACGTCATCCTATTCAAATTAGTTCAAAACACATATTATATGCCATTTTTGAAATACTTCTGTCATGTTGACTAATTTATTTAATAGTATATCAATCACGATTCGTGACAGAGGTATTTTATTTAGTTTCTATCTTGTGCTACTGAAGATGGGGGCATAGCCTTCGAAATGCGCTTAATGCGTTAAGTTACGGTATTTGTTACGGTTACCCCCTTAAGATCTAACATCGACTAAAAAATTAAAGGAGTGTAGAGAGAGAAAAATATTGTGCGGCTGTGAGATGTGGGCAATAGGAAAGGAAAATTAATTTTATATTAATACCGATAATAATAAATATAATGTAAGATACTGGCTGTAAATTTTTGCATGTTCAAAAATATGTTTATTAAAATGTAGTTACGATTTTATATAAATATAGTGCAAGGACTGCGTCAATTTGTCAAATTAAATCAAATTGATTAAGCGTAGACAGTCAAATTGAAAACTAAATTAAATCAAATTAAATCTATACATAATTATTAATATTATGAATATTTAAAATCTTTGATTGGATATTACGAAGAGCATCGGGTATGATTGTGAGGACCAATATTAGCGGTACGAAGGTCGTGGGTTCGAATCCCGATTCGGGAGGATATAAAAATTCATTCCAGACAGTGAAAGTTGTGAATTGTCCCAAATGAAGTATAATAATAAAAGTTAACTGAACTGTTAAATAACGATGGCAAACTGTAGGTCACTTTGAGGACCTCAAATAATTTATATTTTCTATTCCGAATCTTCTCTGTTCAAACTTCAAAGCTTTGATTTGATATTAAGTGATTGCATTGCACTCAGCATTGAAATAGAAGAACTATAAGAATTAGATGTTTATTTTTGCATTATTGCAAAAATTTGCTATGGCATGACATATTTAAGAACATATTTAATCTTACGGATATATTAATTATATTATTCCAACTGAAATCTGATACCAACATATAAATTGTGACTCAGCTCGGCAATGCTGCTGTTGCAATATTGCATCGAGTTTCCTATTTCGTTCCGTTCACCAACACACTTTATCACTAAATAAATGTTAGTACTGTATATGTATTGTATACTATACTGCAAGTATATATATAGTACACGTATATGAATACGTACACCGTGCACCATGTAGTTGATAGTTCCCGAACTAGGTCATAGTGACCTATAGGTCGTTGCAAAACATCCTCACAGTAATTTGATTGAACCGTTCAGAATGAACGGTTCGTGAGTGAACTACACATCGCTAAGTGAATAGAAAAAAGCTAAAATAAAAAAAAAAAATATATATATATATATACATATATGGGTGCAATAGTAGCGTGCTTTATTTTTTTTGGTCCCATCTTAAGCAATATTTATATTAATTTTTTTTAGTTAAAGCTATATTTGACAAAGTGTAATTTACAGATATTCAGGGAAAAGGCGTATAATGTCTAACACACGACATTTTTTTTATATAAAATTTGACATCTGTCATCTGCCATACGGTGGTACTAAACACGAAGTTGTTCTTTAACAAAATTTTCTTTAATTCCAGCTTGAAAGTAGATATTGTTTTGTATGAACCAATATAGGAAGTTTGAAAAGTTATAAATCTATTTCTATAATGTCTAGCAATATATGTATGGGTATATTAAAAGGGAAAATCGTATCGGTCACCTTTATTGTTGGTTGATACATTTTGTTCAAAATGTGATAAATTTTATAGAAGTTTTTCATTTAGCTTTTAATTTATTATTGGTTTTGATGAGTAGATTCACAGACATTTGCCGAAATCAATTTGATGTAGAAGAGGAAGTAAAAACGGTTACTTTGTTACTTTACTATCACGGAGTATCGTAAAAATATATTTCCTCTTTGTTAAAATGGATTATCACAAAGTAACTGATTTTATTTCTTCCCCTTGAAAATGGATTATTACAAAGTAACGGCAACATCCATATCCAATTTTATGAATTAAAATTAAGAGACGTTTAAAATTGTCAGATAATTTGAAAGTGTGTATTTTTTCATGTGGTGTTGATACCTTAATTTTAACTAAATTATTTTTAACAGTTGTTAAAAAATGGAAAATAACGGCTATGGGTGTGATTTCATTACCTGCTGTTAAATGCGGAAAAAACACCCTTTACTATATAGTCTCCTTTGTCCCTTTTTTTCGATTACAGTTTATATAGGATGTTCGAATATTATCAAATTGTATTATCGCCTATTAATTATCGTCATATAATATCGGGATTAAAAAATTATGTATTTTTAGTACGATAGAAGCATTCGAAATGTGGTGCTACAGGCGGACGATAAGGATTGGTAAAGTACAAATGAATCCGTACTAGAGTTAGTAGGGGAGAAGAGAAGAGAAGTATTTGGAAATTCTCAAAGCGTAGAAGAAATAGACTAGTACGTCATATTCTTAGACATGGGGGGGATATTATGCAATTAGCTATAGAAGGTAAAGTAAAGAAAAAGAAATATTTTTCGGAGAAACCATTTAAAAAGTATCTAATTTCCGTGGATAGACCTTGATTTGGGATACTTAAGATACTGTAGGACGTAAAACAAGATAAAAGATTTAAAATGTACATTTTCTAACATTACAAAATACATCGAATTTCCGTAGTCAAGGCTTTTTTTCTTAAATTTCACAATAATGTAGAAGTTTCATTTAATTCAACAGCAAAAAAGAAGATATTCCAGGAGTAAAACCAATTGCAATATATTTTTTTGCTATAAAAATGCTTCATCAAATTGGAACACCATGTACATTTTCAACCCTCGATTTCTCCGTTCCCAATAATGTCAAGAGAAATTAGCCATCTGTTGGATTCCGTATTTATTTATAAGTTCGGTACATGAGGACAGCTGGATGGGGATGGGGGGGGGGATGAGGATTGGGTTCGTATTCAATATTTATTACCTGGTGTATTCTATTATACAGGCTGACATAAAAATTCCCACATATTTTTTTAGAATAGTCCGTGGAAAAAGTATGGTGTTAGTTAAATAGTCTTCAATCCATAAGGCTTGGTTGGAAACACCACGCCATCTGTCGATCTATACTGAGCTAACTGCTTCATCTCCCTATAGCTCTTTTCATCACACACGTCCTCCACTATCTGACTCACATCTAGGCCAACTTAACCCTTGCTTTCCCTCTATTTCCCTGAAAGATTGACCCGAATTCCATAAGAAATTACATGGCGGCACACCCTTAATGACCCCAAGATTAGTTACATACATTCTTAATGACCCCAAGTTTAACTACTTACATTTTGTTGACGTCAAGATTACCTACTTACATTCTTGATGTCCCAAAGATTACCTACTTACATTCTTGATGACCCCAAGTTTACTTACTTACATTCTTGATGACCCCAAGATTGCCTACTTACATTTTGATGACCCCAAGATTACCTACTTACACTTTGATGACCCCAAGATTACCTACTTATATTTTGATGACCCCAAGATTACCTACTTACGTTCTTGACGACCCCAAGATTACCTACTTACATTCTTGATGTCCCCAAGATTACCTACTTACATTCTTGATGACCCCAAGTTTACTTACTTACATTCTTGATGACCCCAAGATTGCCTACTTACATTTTGATGACCCCAAGATTACCTACCTACATTTTTGATGACCCCAAGATTAGTTACTTACATTCTTGATGACCCCAAGTTTACTTACTAACATACTTGATGATCCCAAGATTGCCTACTTACATTTTGATGACCCCAAGATTACCTACTTACACTTTGATGACCCCAAGATTACCTACTTACATTTTGATGACCCCAAGATTACCTACTTACGTTCTTGATGACCCCAAGATTACCTACTTACATTCTTGATGTCCCCAAGATTACCTACTTACATTCTTGATGACCCCAAGTTTACTTACTTACATTCTTGATGACCCCAAGATTACCTACTTACATTTTGATGACCCCAAGATTACCTACTTACACTTTGATGACCCCAAGTTTACCTACTTACATTTTTGATGACCCCAAGATTACTTACATACATTCTTAATGACCCCAAGATTACCTACTTACATTCTATAACTAATTGCATAATACCCCCATGTCTAAGCATATGATCTACTAGTCCATGACACCAATGCTGTTCAGCCCTCAAATTATTTCGCTTTCCTTCACTAACCCCAACGAATATTCTTTTTTACTGCACCACTCGATGATAATAATAATAATATTATTCTTCACTCCAGGAAAAATTATATCTTAGAGAAATAAATAAAATAAGTAAAATAGGATGTTTCCTTTTTCTATAATAATTGCGAATCTATCATTAATATTAAAAAACTCGTTTAATAATTGGTTGGAAAGAGCACGCCATCTGCCGATCTATCCTCAGCTAACTTCTTCATCTCCCTATAGCTATTCATCCAAGACACGTCCTCCACTATCTGACCCACATCTAGGCCTACCTACCCCTTGCTTTTCCTCTATTTCCCTAACAGATTGACCCGAAGTCCATAAGAAATTACAAGTCGCCACACCCCTAATGACCCCAAGATTACCTACTTACATTTTTGGTGACCCCAAGATTAGTTACATACATTCTTAATGACCCCAAGATTACATACTTACATCCTTGATGATCCCCAGATTACCTACTTAAATTTTATAACTAATTGCATAATACCCCCATGTCTAACAATATGACCTACTGTAATACATTCCAAAAACTTCTCTATTCCTCTACTAACTCTAGCACAGCTTTATTTATGAATCTATCTACCCAACTCAGCATCCCCTTAGGACAATATTTGAATAGGATGACCTGAGTTAGTCAAAAATATGCTCGGCTACAGCACTTTTATCTTTTCTATTTAATCTGAAATGAGCTTAATGCTCCTTAAATCTAGTTTCAATTGGTCTACGTGTTTGTCTTCTATATATACTTTAGGACAACTAGAACACGAACTTAATGCTTTAAGTGATGGTATTTGGGTGATATTCTATATTATAATTTAACACCGTAGTGATAATTTTTTAAATATGACTAAATGAGTTAAATAAATTAAATTTATTATAAAACACTGCGTTTTTATAGTTATTAATTCTTTCTGGAATTAATGTAATAAATTTCGGGTCCAAGATATATAATTGATCTTTGCAGCAAGGTCATATTTACTTTTTAGACACTTAGTTGCCTTTGTATAGTTGATCTAGTTGAATGCGTATATTCTTCCTTCTCAATAATCAGACCTTTAACAATTGATCATATTTTGCGATCTCAATAATATAGTAATCTCTTTTAGTAAGTATTCTTCAAACAGTGTTTTTATAGCACCACATATAATCGAATGCTTCTTCTTCTACGTTTCTCTTCTTTACCTATAGACCACGCCTCACACCCGTACAATGCTACACTTGCCTTCAGTAATCATTTTTCTAATACCCAAATCAATAATTGATCTTAAAATCTGCTCATTTACTACAAATGCCTTCCTACCCTTTGCTGTCGTACATTTTATATCCACCTTACTTCGGATCTATGGATCCGAAACAACATAAAGGCTTCTCCAGTTCAACAAACTAGTTCTGCTCAATCAAAAATTAGTTGTGATTATTTTTGATTACCCTTCACGTGCTTGTAAAAATAAAATATAGGATTTTTTGAAAACTATTCGTACTAGTTTTCAGTAGCGATGGCAAACTGTAGGTCACTTTAAGGATCTAGTTCGTAGTTCATAGTTCATTTCAAAGTACCGTTCACGAACTATAGGTCGTGAACTACTACATCTTTTTAAAATGAACTAGTTCACGACCTATATGAAATACATGCACATACTGAAAATAATGTCTTTTTTTCTCAATATAAAAATATTAAATGGTAAAAAATTAATAAATTGAAATATTACAATACTTATTTTGAATTAAAAATGAGGAAGAAGAAACAACAATGTTTATAATTTATACAAAACATATATATAAGGAATTATAATTTCGTTCCGTTCACCAACACACTTTATCACATAAATGTTAATACTGCTATTGGTACTGTATATGTAATGTATACTATACTGCATCGTTTACGAGCCGTTGTGATTTATGAACGGTTTAGTAGTAGACGACGGCTTCAGGACCTAGTACAAGTACATCAATACGTGCACCATGTAGTTCATAGTTCACGAACTAGGTCATAGTGACCTGTAGGTCGTTGCAAAACATCGTCACAGTCATTTGATTGAACCGTTCAGAGTGAACGGTTCGCTAGTGAACTACACATCGCTATCGTTTTGAGCATTTTTTCGAAGTTATCCGAAATCAGATTTTGATCTATTCATCATTTGATCATCATTGTACACAATTTGAATTTGTAAAATATTATAAATAGCAATAGCAAAAATTGCATCAGCGTTATAGTTCAATAAATCATTACCGGAATAGCGCCACTATCGCTTTACAATAAATTTGTTTTTCAAAAATAAACGAATGGTTTAAAAAGAATACTTGTGTGCAATTACAGATATGATAAGGTATTTATTGCCTTTCGAATTGTTAAAATCGGTCGATGAATCAGTGTATTTGAAAAAGGTTGGTCGTTCTCATTATATAGATGGAAATAATACAAAATGAAACATTTACTTCTACGTCGTGCGATTATATAACATTATTCTTTACATCTTGCGATTATATTTATTTATATCAATAAATTTAAATACAAATAATATGTGCTTGCATATTGTTTATTGACAAAAGAAATGGCAGCGTCAATAAATTATTAATATTATTTAAGGGCATCATTTTCATTACTAAAAAAGTTTTTTCCAACATGAAAATGTACGAATTCTTTAGCAAAACACTATCTATAATTTTTATCAGAATTTGGAAACGTGCATAATTAAATTATCTTTATCGGTATAAACAAATATCTATGATTTTTTTTAAACAACTTAGAATAGGCTACAAAATGAGCGATGTGTAGTTCACTCACGAACCGTTCACTCGCGAACCGTTCAATCTAATCATGTGACGATGTTTTTCAACGACCTATAGGTCACTATGACCTAGTTTGTGAACTATGAACTACATGGTGCACGGTGTACGTATTGGTGTACTTGTACTAGGTCCTGAACCCGTCGTCTACTATGAATCACAACGACTCGTAAACGATGCAGTATAGTATACATTACATATACAGTACTAACATTTATTTAGTGATAAAGTGTGTTGGTGCACGGAACGAAATTATATTTCCTTATATATATGTTTTGTATAAATTATAAACATTGTTGTCTTTTTTTGCTCATTCTTAATTCAAAATAAGTATTGAAATATTTCAATTTATTTATTTTTTACTATTTAATATTTTTATATTGAGACAAAAAGAGATTATTTTCAGTATGTGCATGTATTTCATATAGGTAGTGAACTAGTTCATTTAAAAAAGATGTTACTAGTTCACGACCTATAGTTCGTGAACGGTACATTGAATTGAACTACGAACTAGGTCAAAGAGGCAGTCAAACTCTATTATTTCCCGTTTTTAATTTATTACTTCTAAATCAATTTCCCTAAATACATTTAACTACAGCAGCAAATGAAGTATTAGGCACAAAGAAAAGGGCAGGTAGGAGGGAATGGATCACGGAAGAAATAGTTGAAATGATAGAAGCAAGAAGGAAAATTAAAATTGGAAACACAGAAGCAGGACAGAAAAAATATAAGGAACTAAGGAACTTAATTAATAGGAAATGCAAGCTAGCGAAAGAAGAGTGGATAAAAGGAAACTGTGAGGATATTGAGGAGGATATGAGAAGAGGTAAAGTAGATTTGGGCTACAGGAAAATTAAGTCACATTTTTCTAAAGTAAAACCAAAGGGTAACATTATATGTGATAAGCAGGGTAAGGAACTCACAGAAAATAAGGAAAAAGCTAGAAGATGGAAGGAGTATCTTGAAGATTTATATAAAGGTAGGCAGGACATGGAGGAGCTAGAAAATGTGGAACAGATAGATGAGGATGACTTAGGTCCTAGCATACTTAGGTCAGAGTTTCATAGAGCATTAAATGATTTACGGAATAACAAAGCAGCGGGGATTGATATGATACCAGCCGAATTAATAAAACACGCAGGGGAAAAAATGCAAGAGCGATTATACAGGTTAGTTTGTAAAATATATGAGAAGGGAGAAGTACCACAGGATTTTCAGCGTAGTAGAATAGTAACAATGCCGAAGAAAATAGGAGCTAATTTGTGTGAGAACTATAGGACCATTAGCCTACTATCACATGCATCGAAGATATTGTTAAAGATTATTTATAGGAGATTAGAAAATAAAGTAGAGGAAAGGCTAGGAGAAGATCAGTTTGGTTTTAGGAAAAACAGAGGGACGAGAGAGGCGATTCTAGCACTAAGAACGGTAGTAGAAAAAAGAAAGAGGGTAGGAAAGGTAACTTGCATAGCTTTTGTAGACTTAGAAAAGGCATTTGACAATGTAGATTGGGACATAATGTTTAGAATTTTAAAAGAAACGGGTATAGATTATAAGGATAGGAGAATAATTTTTAATTTATATAAACACCAAACTGCCTTAGTTAGAATTGAGGGGGAAGAAGAGGTAGCAAAAATAGGGAAGGGAGTTCGGCAGGGATGTACACTTTCACCGTTATTATTTAATCTATATATAGAAGATGCAATAAACAAAGTAAAAGAAGAGTATAGTGTAGGTGTGAATGTACAGGGAGAGAAAATATATATGCTGAGATTCGCCGACGATATAGCTATATTGGAAGAAAGCGAAAAGAATTTAGAAAGGGTATTGAATGGTATGCAGGCAGTATTGACTAGGGATTTTAACATGAAAATAAATATAGGTAAAACTAAAGTGATGAGGTGTGACAAAAAGGAATGCAGTAGAAAAATGAGGATCACAATAGGAGATAATAGAATCGAAGAAGTGTCAGATTTTTGTTATTTAGGCAGTAGAATCACAAAAGATAATCGAAGCAAGGTAGATATAAAGTGTAGGATAGCACAGGGTAGGAAGGCATTCGTAGAAAAAGAACAGATTTTAAGATCAAATATTGACTTGGGTATTAGAAAAAGATTACTGAAGGTATATGTTTGGAGTGTAGCACTGTACGGGTGTGAGGCGTGGACTATAGGAAAGGAAGAGAAGCGTAGATTAGAAGCACTTGAAATGTGGTGTTATAGGAGGATGATGAGGATTGGTTGGGAAGATAAAGTAACAAATGAAGCTGTACTAGAGTTAGTAGGGGAGAAGAGAAGTATTTGGAGAGTGTTACAGCGTAGGAGAGACAGATTAGTAGGGCATATTCTTAGGCATGGGGGGATTATGCAATTGATCATAGAAGGTAGAGTGGAGGGAAAGAGAGGGGTAGGTAGGCCTAGATTGGAGTATGTGAGTCAGATAGTTGAAGACGTTGAGATGAATAGCTATAGGGAGATGAAGGGATTAGCTCAGGATAGATCGGCATGGCGTGCTGTTTCCAACCAATCTTTAGGATTGCGGACTCTTTAACTAACATTTCTGTCAATGTATAGTTCGAAAGCTAAATAAAGAACAGCTTTATGGTATATATTACGGGTTTCTATTTGTTTTCTTGCTTTAACCTCGTATAAAAATATCCCTTTTTTTTTATACAATTTCTTAGTTATTTCTGAAGATTTCGTATAATATATCGAGTGCATATTAAAAACAATCATTTAATAAAATTCAACAAACTAAAAATGTCCCTGGCTCTACTAATATTTGGTTTAAAAAAATCTTAAATCAGTTAAATAAATACACATGATTATTATTATGCTTATTATTTCAAAATGAGTAAAAACATTACAATAATTTCTTGCATCAAAATCAACCACATTATAAGAATCCTGGATGTATATTGTGGGGTTTTTCTTCATTTAACATTCTTTTATTTTTTTATTTTATATAATTATATAAATCTTCTATTTTTCTAACATTCATATTTTTAAATATATTCAATCAAGTATATTTTGTGCAGCAAAAAAGTTTGTCTCGAAATCGAAAAGGGAATTTATTTATTTTATTTACAACGTTAAAAGTATTTTGAATCGATGTTATTAATATATATATAATTTGACACTTTATTATATTATTAATTAAAAAAAAATTCTTGTTTGCGAAACAATTATAAATTATAAAGAAGAAAGAGAAACAATTAGAAATTTAAGAACTGGAATACTTTCTTTGAAAAATTATCTTGGCAATTTACTAAAATTGCAACGAATTAAAAATAATTATAAGGTGGTGTGTGTGTACTCAAATTGCCTACATGAATCATATAAAAAAAAAAGATAAAAAAGACAAAAAAGATAAAAAAGAAAGATTGCAGTTCTGTAATAGATAAATAAGAACCTTATCGTTCGTATGAAGAAAACCCGACTATATTATGTATTGATTAATAAATGCATGGAGAGAAGGGTTGGAAAAGTGACATCTGTACATAGACGTGCATTTGATATTATAAAATTCGAACTCAGAAAAAATTAATCCCTATAATTTTATTTTTCTATTAATTCGAATGTCCTTTTAGGGCAATAATATAAATTGAATTGGTAATTTGTTAAATAAACATATCAAAAAAATGGACGTAGGAGTTGAAGACGTACATTACATTTTCCAGGCTTTATGTTGGAAACCATCAAATGCCTTATACATGAAAATGTTTGCATTATACAAAATATATAATTCATATAATTATACATATAATTAATTTTTTTTTAAACAAATATCCTTTGCCCATATTGTTTTATATTATACGTAGTTATAGTTTAGTTTATTTATTCTTATCAATTTATTGAACGACTAAATCGAAAGCGGAATATTTTTTATGGCATTTGGAGATTTCGAAATTATTATTTTTTTTAAGACCATGTTTAAAAATGCCTCTACTGCCTTCTGTTGTACGAAATTTGAAGTATTTTCAATACTTTCTATAAAAAAATCCCCTTTTCAAGCAATTGTTTCTTAGTGAAATTAAATTCGATAACGAATTTCGAGCTGGGAATTACAAAATAATATATTCAATTTTTTATTTTTTAGCGACTTAATAATAAACTCACTATGTTGTATAAATTGTACTACCATTGTTTTAAAATTCAACGCTATACGAAATTAATTTAAAGACTGACTAATAAAATATTGATTTTCTAAATTTCCTTTTGTTTCGCATGTTTAACGTCATTTTGTGGGGTGAATTTACTTTTCTTTGTCTCTTTGCTGGAGTTTATTTCCTTTTGCCACGGCGTTGCATTTAATATTGATTGATTATAAATACACTTAATTATTTCACACTACACAACTTTTTTTTTGTCTTATGAAATAAGAAAATCGGTGTAAACATAATTATGCAATCGCGTCTTGCATTATTTCCAAGTTTTTAAAATTAAATAATCGAAATAAAACCGCTATTGCGATTTGAATGTGCGAATTTGTTATGCAATTTATTATAAAAAAAAAGTTGTCTATTTTTGCTAAGTCATTGACATAAAAAGCCAACAATTACGACAGTAATAATAAAAAAATGTTTTTTAAATCGAAGTAACAGAAAGCAGATTTTGAATTTTTTTTAATGTTTATTTTATAACCGTATCGACTCGTGCAAAATTCGATGTAGTAGTTTTGATTTATTTTCTACATTTTATTGTATTTTCGGTTGCTTTGAATAAAATTTTACACCTTTCAATAACCTTAAAAAGAATACAATTGCGTTTATTTTAATTAAAATTGTTTTTATATTATTTTTAAATTATTTCTATATATAATTTTATTTTCTTAATAACTAGAATACAATTTGGGTGACTATAAAACAATATTTTCTCTATTATTCCACTTTAATATAAAAAATATTGCAAATTAACGATTTTTTTAGATTAATATGCAACATATTTGCATTAGGTTATATAAAAAATATTTATTATATAAAAAAAATATTTATATACGAGAAGAAATTATTGAACATAGAAAATTATTTATTGTGGCTGTTTAAAAAAATATCTATACATTTTGAAATTTAATTTGGTAGCAAAAAAATCAAAGTATTCTTAAAATTAACATTAACATGTCGTATTATTTAATTCTTTTTTGAAAATACACGTAGAAATTTTACATTGTTTCAATTTCATTGGTTTGATTGATATTAAAGGGTTATAAATCTTGCAAAAGAAGTAGTTTGCCACTCTGAGCGTGTGTACAAAAAAATTGTCACCACAATACTTAAAAAAAAATATTTTCCAAAAATTGCACTTACCACGAGGACGCGCGAAACACTCTTCCTCAATTTTTAATCCAACTGTGCCACAGCACTCACTTAAAACCACCCAAACGGAACATTTGCACGGAGGCAATAGTATAATAAAGTCTAACAACTAAAGATCTCACTCACCTCCAGCGTACGCGCGAAATAATCGAAATCTCCGATTTCCAATTGTTGTCCAAAGTCCGATTACATTCGCGCCGAAGAACCAACTAGTGCTTGAGACGCGTGCACCGTCACAATTAACGTCAACATCCTCAACGGCGTTGGTCTTGTAGTGTTCTCTTTCACTTCTTCAGTCGCTATTGAGCACCGCAACAGCTAAAGTATCACGTATTTATTATCTACGATGTGTTTTGTTGCGCAGTTCCGACTTGTATTTCTAGGTCAGTTCGTCCAGATATATGAAGATTTCTTCCAGTGTTGCCCGTCTATTTGAACGAAACAAACCATCGTGTTCTATTGCGCAAACATTGATTGAATTTTGTGAAATTTATTTAAAAAAAAAAATGGTTCTTAGAACCAGAAATATACAATAAAAAAAAGTTGTGTTAAAAATATAATAAGATTGTTAACGGTAGAAAGAAATTTGGACGTAGGGGATGTACTTTTAACGTTTAATAATGAACTTGCTGCAAGGCGAACGATCTGTAGCAAACTGACGCTGTTTATAGGGTGAAGAGTTCAATAGATCCATATTCTAATATATACAGGGTGGTTGAAGCGATGTGAATGGCGTGAAAGATTCGATTTTTGTTCGGGGAATAATTACTTGGCTTGTCGTTAAATGAACAGGTCTTATTGACAGGATATGCTCATTTTCAACAGATGTTTACGTTTTAAGATTATTATTATTATTATTTTTTAATTAACTAGTTCTCTAATTGTATATTAACCAACGTTTTAATATTAATTTAAATTTTCGGAGTATTCACAACATTCACAGTACGAGAGAAAATTGATCTAGCCGAAAAATATGAAAAGTACTAAAAAAGGCTTTTTAAACATTTTCAAATAATTAGAGCGTGCGTATTTATTTTCTAGAAGAAGGGTAATATGATTTTTGGTCACTTTAGGATTCGACTTTCATAAAATGCCCATTACATTCGTATTTTGTGATAATAAATTATTCGATTATTATTTAATTATAAATTTAATTATAAATTATTTTTATTGTAATTTTAGACAGTGCGGTGTTTAGGTATATTACCAAATAATTCGGTTGTGTATTAATTGCACAAATTACAGTTTTAGATATTTAATTAATGCAATAAACATAAAATCGTTATCAAGCAGTATGTAACTATTGGTACGAATATAAAATTTATTAAAAAAATCTAAAAGTTTCTTTGCTTAAATATAAATATTTAAGCAATGAAATCTGCACGTGCAGAAGCAGGCTGGATGTTTCTGTATGAAAAAAAGTAAAACATTTTAAATTTTGAAGCACGAAAATGTCTAAAAACGCTTGTATTCGTTGAAAGTGATCGATTTGGGATGTTTTAGCCCTCTGGCGTTATAATAAGTTTATTTTCAGAACTTATTTAATCAATTTAATTTATTTTTTAAACTACCAGGCCAAAAACAACTACAAAAACAGAATATTAGAAGCTAAGGTGACCATCAGTGGCGGCTCTTGCCATTTCAATCGAGGGGGGTGCATTTCTTAAAAAATAACATAAGAATATAAGAACATAAACATTAAGTAAGAAATCTTACCTAAAATGGATGCAAAATGATTAAATTCAATCATTTCTAGAAAGTGGTATTCCGCTCTTCTATCTTTCATTGATGTAAACACTCCTTGCACAAGTTTGTGATGAATTTAAATCAGGCAATGGCCCACCTAATTCTTTAATTTTTACTTTGTCCTCAAGAGAAAGTCTACAAAGCTCTATTTTCAATAAAGAACTAACACTATTCATTTTTATTAAATTATTTCTATTAAATATATTCTTGGAGAAACACGTGGCACAATCGTACATACGTAACTACACAGAACAACGCAACTGTCTTGTCTGGCTATTCTATATCAATTTTCCTGTATACCTTTACTAGGCTTCTCTGTTCGGACGCTAAAGAATAGATTAAACCAACGATATATTCTTAGCTGTAGAAGTAACGTAACGTCACGTTGCTATACCAATCCGGGCCACTAGTTTGTTTGCGGCGCATACGATAAGCGAACCAAAGGAACAGATGATATACTGCATTCAGTCGCTCTCACTCTACCGCTTGCAATAGATAGGGTGAGTGCATATGCAGTTAACTCATACTTGTTCGCTTTTACACCGTGTTGAGTGCTATCGCAACGCTAGCTTTATCTTTTAGGTAAAATAATGCCTAGTAAAAAAAAGCAAATACAATTATATATCTATTGTGATGCGCTCAACGTTCAGGGGGGGACGCGCGGGCGTGCGGCCACGAAAGAAACCGCCACTGGTGACCATACCCCAAAATGATCAATTTAAAAATCCAAAATACATTTTTTTTTAATATAATTTTGCAATTATATTTTGTAAATACACTAATTCATGTTGATTACCCATGGTTTTTGCAAAAGAAAAAATATTATTTAACTTTTTTAAAAATACTATGTATTTTTGATTTTTAAATTGGATTTAGAACCAAATACTGTTTTAAAAGTAAAAATATATCAAAATAAGACAAGTAATGTCGTTATTTATGATTTTTTTGTAAAAATTAAATTGGATTAAAAATATACAAACGTTGACGATAAAAACACAACTGAAATTCAATAATTTTAATAAAAACATCCCCAGACGTCATATTTGCGCAATGAAATTAATTGAATACATCGAGAGAGGGGCTTAATTAAAAACAAAATCTGTGAGTACCGCGCTGGTGTTATTTTATGCTTTAAAAGCTCCACCATTACGATATTATTCTCATTATACTGTCATGAATTTGATTGTATTTCTCATGCGTGTGACCTACAAGCTCTTTTACTGGTACAAAACAATATGTACACTGAATGTAGCAGCTAGAGGGATGCTTGCGATACTAGATGAAGTATAGATATTTTTTTGTTTATCTTAAGTATCGAAACATCAACACATTGAATGATATTTTTGTGGTATCGATGTTTTGCTCCGATATCGTGTCGCTAAATGAAATAAAATCTAGCATCATCGTCCATTTCTTTACATTGAAACACATTATTTCCGTTAACTTTAGTTTGTAATGCTTAAGGGAAAAGGTGCAGGATCGAGTATACAGGCTAGTGTTTGTAAGCGCAGCAGAATAGTGACAATGCCGAAGAAGGTAGGAGCTAATTTGTGCGAGAACGAGAGATTGGTGAAAAAATAAATAAAAATAGACTTTTAAAAATTGAAAATAGACCGTCATTCTATTCCACATACTACTGCAGAGTAGCGATGGCAAATTGTAGGTCACTTTGAGGACCTAGTTCGTAGTTCGTAGTTCATTTCAATGTACCGTTCACGAACTATAGGTCGTGAACTACTACAGCTTTTAAAAATGAACTAGTTCACGACCTAAATGAAATACATGCACATACTGAAAATAATCTCTTTTTTTCTCAATATAAAAATATTAAATGGTAAAAAATAAACAAATTGAAATATTACTATACTTACTTTGAATAAGGAATGAGGAAGAAAAGACAATAATGTTTATACTTTATACAAAACATATACATAAGGAAATATAATTTCGTTCCGTTCACCAACACACTTTATCACTAAATAAATGTTAGTACTGTATATGTAATGTATACTATACTGCATCGTTTATTGTTATTCATGAACGGTTTACTAGATGACGGGTTCAGGACCTAGCTGTTGGTACTGTATACGTAATGTATACTATACTGCATCGTTTACGAGCCGTTGTGATTCATGAATGGTTTAGTACATGACGGATTCAGGATCTAGTACAAGTACATCAATACGTACACCGTGCACCATGTAGTTCATAGTTCACGACCTATAGGTCATAGTGACCTATAGGTCGTTGCAAAACATCGTCACAGTCATTTGATTGAACCGTTCAAAGTGAACGGTTCGCGAGTGAACTACACATCGCTACTGCAGAGTAATAGGTTGTTAAAAAATATATAATCCCTAATGAATTTTGAACTTCATCCAAGCACTACCTCATTATCTGACAAATGATCATAATGAAATGTGACGAAAATTTGTATGTATGAATTATAATTTTTGCTGATGTTAGTGGGTAATCTTGGGGGCATTGAGGGGTGTGCCGCAATGTAATTTCATATGGACTTCTGTTCAATAACCCTTGATGTCCCCAAGATTACCATCTGATGGTCAATCAAATAAATTAAATTCCCAAGAGTTTGTGGAGTGATCTTAGTTAAACAGTCCGCAATCCTAAAGATTGGTTGGAAACAGCACGCCATGCCGATCTATCCTGAGCTAATCCCTTCATCTCTCTATAGCTATTCATCTCAACGTCTTCAGCTATCTGACTCACATACTCCAATCTAGGCCTACCTACCCCTCTCTTTCCCTCCACTCTACCTTCTATGATCAATTGCATAATCCCCCCATGCCTAAGAATATGCCCTACTAATCGGTCTCTCCTACGCTGTAACACTCTCCAGATACTTCTCTTCTCCCCTACTAACTCTAGTACAGCTTCATTTGTTACTTTATCTTCCCAACCAATCCTCATCATCCTCCTATAACACCACATTTCTAATGCTTGTAATCTACGCTTCTCTTCCTTTCCTATAGTCCACGCCTCACACCCGTACAGTGCTACACTCCAAACATATACCTTCAGTAATCTTTTTCTAATACCCAAGTCAATATTTGATCTTAAAATCTGTTCTTTTTCTACGAATGCCTTCCTACCCTGTGCTATCCTACACTTTATATCTACTTTGCTTCGATTATCTTTTGTGATTCTACTGCCTAAATAACAAAAATCTGACACTTCTTCGATTCTATTATCTCCTATTGAGATCTTCATTTTTCTACTGCATTCCTTTTTGTCACACCTCATCACTTTAGTTTTACCTATATTTATTTTCATGTTAAAATCCCTAGTCAATACTGCCTGCATACCACTCAATACCCTTTCTAAATTCTTTTCGCTTTCTTCTAATATAGCTATATCGTCGGCGAATCTCAACATATATATTTTCTCTCCCTGTACATTCACACCTACACTATACTCTTCTTTTACTTTGTTTATTGCATCTTCTATATATAGATTAAATAATAACGGTGAGAGTGTACATCCCTGCCGAACTCCCTTCCCTATTTTTGCTACCTCTCCTTCCCCCTCAATTCTAACTAAGGCAGTTTGGTGTTTATATAAATTAAAAATTATTCTCCTATCCTTATAATCTATACCCGTTTCTTTTAAAATTCTAAACATTATGTCCCAATCTACATTATCAAATGCCTTTTCTAAATCTACAAAAGCTATGCAAGTTACCTTTCCTACCCTATTTCTTTTTTCTACTACCGTTCTTAGTGCTAGAATCGCCTCTCTCGTCCCTCTGTTTTTCCTAAAACCAAACTGATCTTCTCCTAGCCTTTCCTCTACTTTATTTTCTAATCTCCTATAAATAATCTTTAACAATATCTTCGATGCATGTGATAGTAGGCTAATGGTCCTATAGTTCTCACACAATTTAGCTCCTATTTTCTTCGGCATTGTTACTATTCTACTACACTGAAAATCCTGTGGTACTTCTCCCTTCTCATATATTTTACAATCTAACCTGTATAATCGCTCCTGCATTTTTTCCCCTGCGTGTTTTATTAATTCGGCTGGTATCATATCAATCCCCTCTGCTTTGTTATTCCGTAAATCATTTAATGCTCTATGAAACTCTGACCTAAGTATGCTAGGACCTAAGTCATCCTCATCTATCTGTTCCACATTTTCTAGCTCCTCCATGTCCTGCCTACCTTTATATAAATCTTCAAGATACTCCTTCCATCTTCTAGCTTTTTCCTTATTTTCTGTGAGTTCCTTACCCTGCTTATCACATATAATGTTACCCTTTGGTTTTACTTTAGAAAAATGTGACTTAATTTTCCTGTAGCCCAAATCTACTTTACCTCTTCTCATATCCTCCTCAATATCCTCACAGTTTCCTTTTATCCACTCTTCTTTCGCTAGCTTGCATTTCCTATTAATTAAGTTCCTTAGTTCCTTATATTTTTTCTGTCCTGCTTCTGTGTTTCCTATTTTAATTTTCCTTCTTGCTTCTATCATTTCAACTATTTCTTCCGTGATCCATTCCCTCCTACCTGCCCTTTTCTTTGTGCCTAATACTTCATTTGCTGCTGTAGTTAGCCCATTTCTGATTTCCCTCCATTCGCAATCTATGTCGTTCCTAGATGTTCCATTAGCCATGATTTCTACTTTCTGCTTGTACTTTTCACATACATCAGCTAATTTTAACCTATCGACATCTACTCTGACCTGTTTAGACTTCTGTAATTTCTTGAATTTGACCTCTGAGTCCAGGACTACTAAATTATGGTCACTATCAATATCTGCTCCAGGGTAACTCTTACAATTCTTAATCTGGTTCCTAAACCTCTCTTTAACCAGTATGTAATCTATCTGATACCTCCCTATATCTCCTGGCATTTTCCACGTATATATCCTGCGCTTGTGATTCTGAAAAAGCGTGTTTGCTACCACTAGCTTATTCCTAATACAAAACTCTACCAATCTATCCCCTCTATCATTACGTGTTCCTATTCCATATTCTCCTACTATTGGAACTTCCTTTCCCTTACCTACTACGGCATTCCAATCTCCGATTACAATTAGATTATCCTGTCCTTTAACGTTTGCTAACCTAGATTCAATCTCCTCATAAATGGATTCTACCTCCTCATCATCGTGACTTGAAGTTGGCATATATACTTGCACTATAACTGTGTCCGTTGGCTTCGTGTCTAATCTAATAGTTATAATTCTATCACTAACTTGGCAATAACTCTTTACTCTACATCCCAACTTTCTATTCATTATAAAACCTACACCGGTATGCCCATTATCTGATGCTGTGGTTATTAATCTATATTCTCCTGACCACGTATCTACTTGATCTTTCCCCCTAACTTCACTAATCCCTACAATATCTAGTTTAATTCTCTCCATTTCTAATTTCAAGTTCTCTAACTTTCCTATCCTATTAAGACTGCGTACATTCCACGCTCCGACTCGTAGAATTTTCGACGAAGACGATTTCTTGCCCGCCCCAGAATCCGAGGGCTTGCCTGCTACCGAAGTAGCAGGATGAGATTCTGAGCCATTGGCTCTACTCATCTGGGGTAATATATTAAAGATAATCGACATTTCATGTTGTACGCTTGAGAAGGGTACAGTGCTGGTTTCTCCTTGCCTCGCACCGAGTGATCTAAAATAACCTTATGAAAACAAGTTTTTGGAATTCTGAATTTTGATAAAAATATAAAACATTGTACAACATTAAGTCACTTCTTATTACGCATACAACCACAAAGAAATTTATCAAATTTTTTTCTTAAATCAATTTAAACGTCTCTCTCTTGCATATTATGGAATATCACAATGTATAATCTATCAATTATTTCAAAGCTAAGGGAATCAATTATTTCAAAGTTCATATAAATATCAAAGTTGAGTCTCTTTTCAATATTTTTAGCGTAGTAGAATAGTGAGGATGCCGAAGAAGGTAAGAGCTAATTTGTGTGAGACCATTACCCTACTAACGCATGCCTCAAAGGTATTGTTAAGGATTATTTATAGGAAGGTTAGAAAATAAAGTAGAAGAAAGGCTAGGAGAAGATCAGTTTGGATTTAGGAAGGACAGAGGGACGAGGGAGGCTATTTTAACACTAAGAACGGTACTAGAAAATAGAATGAGAGTAGAAAAGGCAACTTATATAGCTTTCATAGACTTTAAAAAGGCATTCGATTATGTAGATTGGGACATAATGTTTAGAATTTTAAAAGAAACGGGTATAGATTATAAGGATAGGAGAATAATTTTTAATTTATATAAACACCAAACTGCCTTAGTTAGAATTGAGGGGGAAGAAGAGGTAGCGAGAACAGATAAGGGAGTCGGCCAGGGATGTACACTTTCGCCATTGTTATTTAACCTGTATATAGAGTAAAAAGACAACTTACATAGCTTTCGTAGATTTAGATTTTTCATAAAGATATGAGAATTACTTTCAATCTAAGAGGAAGAGGTAGCGAGAACAGATATGGGAGTCAGGCAGGGATGTACACTTTCGCCATTGTTATTTAACCTGTATATTGAAGATGTAATAAACAAGGTTATACATAGTGTATATATATAGTGTAGGTGTGAAAATTCAGGGAGAGTTGAAATATATATGTTGAAAATATAGCTATTTTAGAAGAAAGGGAACAGAAGTTAGAACAGGTATTAAATGGTATGCAGGAATAAATGACTAGCGATTGTGACAAGAAAATAAATATAGGCAAGACCAAAGTTATGAGGTGTGACAAGAAGAAAGTCAGGCAAAAGATGAAGAGTACATTAGGAGATGATAGAATAGATGAAGAGTCAGATTTCTGTTATGTCTACATACATTTTCTATAGAAAGTAGAATTACAAAGGATAGCCGAAGTAATGTAGGATAGGAATAGGGTAGCATCGGGTAGGAATGCAAAGGAGTAAATTTTAGATCAAATATTGACTTGGGTATTAAGAAAAGATTACTGAAGGCAATGTATGAAATACGGTGTTCTAGGGGGATGCTGAGTTGGGTAGATAGATTCATAAATAAAGCTGTGCTAGAGTTAATAGAGGAAAAGATAAGTTTTTGGAAGGTATTGTAGTAGGTCATATTGTTAGACATGGGGGTATTATGCAATTAGTTATAAAATGAAAGTAGGTAATCTTGGGGTCATCTAGAATGTGTTTAAGTAATCTTGGGGTCATCAGGGGTTTGCCTCAATGTAATTTCTTATGGTCAATCTTTTAGGGAAATAGAGGGGTAGGTAGGCCTAGATGTGGATCAGATAGTGGAGGACGTATCTTGGATGAATAGCTATAGGGAGATGAAGAAGTTAGCTCAGGAGAGATCGACAGATGGTGTGCTGTTTCCAACCAATCCCTAGAATTGAGGGCTATCTAACTAACTTTGGTTTGTGATGAAATGATAGGATACAGCATAGTTCTAAACCCTCTATGAAAATAGATCTAGAATGATTTAATTTTGTTAACCTCACGAATTTTCACAGTCCCAATGGAATGTCTGCACGATTCAATACAATTTCTTCGATACGCGATAGCGATATTTCAAAGTATCGATATATTCTTATAAAATATCGTATCGCATCGATACTAGACAAATAGTATCGAATGATCCGAAGTATCGACTCTTTCACATATTTGTTCATCCCTAAACACAGCTCAGATCTAATAGTCGGCTGAACGATCGAACTGTGAACAATTTGAACTGGGAAATGTTGCGGTAGACACAGACAGCAGACACGATGAGACAGCAGGTCTGGTAACATCCTGGTATAGCTTGAAGGTCGAAAGAAATTACATTTACTCGATACAATAACGGTTTTAATGCGCATATTACCGTTATAGTTCACAATCGTAAAATTAGTGGCATTATTTGTAAAGCACAGCTTGGCTCTAGCGATGTGTAGTTCACTCGCGAACCGTTCACTCGCGAACCGTTCACTCGGAACGGTTCAATCAATTAACAACGGGCGTACTGTGACGATGTTTTTCAACGACCTATAGGTCACTATGACCTAGTTCGTGAACTATGAACATGGTGCACGGTGTACGTATTGGTGTACTTGTACTAGGTCCTGAACCCGTCGTCTACTAAACCGTTCGTGAATCACAACGACTCGTAAACGATGCAGTATAGTATACATTACATATACAGTACCAACAGCTAGGTCCTGAACCCGTCATTTACTAAACCGTTCATGAATCACAACGGCTCGTAAACGATGCAGTATAGTACACATTACATATACAGTACCAATAGCAGTACTAACATTTATGTGATAAAGTATGTTGGTGAACGGAACGAAATTATATATATATATATATATATATATATATTGTATACATTATAAACATTGTTGTTTCTTCTTCCTCATTATTAATTCAAAATAAGTATTGTAATATTTCAATTTATTTATTTTTTACTATTTAATATTTTTATATTGAGAAAAAAAGAGATTATTTTCAGTATGTGCATGTATTTCATATAGGTCGTGAACTAGTTCATTTTTAAAAAGATGTAGTAGTTCACGACCTATAGTTCGTGAACGGTACATTGAAATGAACTACGAACTAGGTCCTCAAAGTGACCTACAGTTAGCCATCGCTGCTTTCGTTGATAAACAGCAGTGAGCTCGCAGTAAAAGACAATGAAGAGGGCTTCAGGAAATATGTTGCGTTTATATATGATAATGAGTTTTTTAATACCGCAGGCCTTTTTAGCGAAGTGGTTAAACTGCATAAAGTTTGCGATTTTTGTCCGATCTTGCTTGTCAAATTGAGAATTTTTTTTCTTTCAAACTTTTTTTCAGACAGGAATTTAAAAAACAATTACCATCATGTACTATTTCGTATTTTTATACGACTTTTGGCGATTTTACGCAGATACAAAAAACATCAAATATTTGCAATTCAATTAGTATTACCGTATCTATACAACTATTGCTGCAATAATGTGAAAATAAATATAAGATTGTATTTTCGGGCAGATGCCCGATAAAAGATTAATTTAACAGAAATATAATTATGGTCTAATACGAATTAATTTTCGCGTCTGGCAACACTGGTAATACAGAAGCTTGTGCGTGGCATAAATGTATGAATGCTTTGTTTTTTATGCTAATGAAGATAGTAGCTTAGGCTACGAAATGCGTATCCAATTTTAAACGCTATTTATGACTTGTGTGTATAAACTAATCACTATTGGAAGAAAAAGGTTTGCAGCATGATTATAAACAAATAGAACTATACCAGAAATATATTTTAAAAACTTTGTACGACCCTGTATTATTATAGTAAGTCTCAATTTTTCCTATTTCATGTATTAAAGAAAGTAAAATATTGGGATATTTTATTATTACACATTTTGCCTTTTAAATTTATTACAACTTTTTTTGTTGATATTTTCACTAAATAGTTGTCTTCAATTCCATTTACAAACTTCTTAGTACAACTTACAAAAGTACATTTTGTGTTAAAAAAAATCGTTCGTAAGATGCGACATGTTTTGCAATGATAGTACATCTCTTCTACAGTGTATTTGTTTAATAAAACACATTCCATTTGTTGCTAATAGTTGCGTGAGTTCAGAAAGAAAGTTGACAAGATATGTAATATTTTTGGAATTTATTCGAGATGGTTTAAGGATTTTTTAAGAGATGTGACAATCGTGTTCCAACGAATTCGTTCTGCTATGGAATAGATAAGTTTTGGCACCTATAAACACAGAAAGATTTTTTTGAAACAATAACGTGTCTTAAAATTTAAATAAGACAGTTATGAGAATCACAAAAATTAAATTCATGTAAAATAAACTAGAAAGAAAAAATATTTTATCCAATCATATCAATTACAAAAATTTTCGCATCTTTAACAATTATATAAAGTATTTTTGGTAAAAAAGATTTAAATTATATGTGCGGTAGAACCGTAGGTACTTAATTAACTGGTGATTCTATATTATGCAGTGATGTACAGGATGATGCACAAGTATAAGAAAATTACTTACATAATTATGATCGTCAACTCTCAAGTAAATACTCTTGTGCGTTTTAATATAACATAACTCGTTGTTTTGATTCTAAAAACGCATATTATTCGTTTTTTTAAATTAAAATAGTATTTCAAAGTAGTTCAAATGCAACAATTCTTATACTTACGATATCACAATCGAACTACTGACAGTACTAATACAAATACTACACATTTATACTAATGCCCTCTCTTGAAGATTAGTTAGTTAAAGAGTCCGCAATCCTAAAGATTGGTTGGAAACAGCACGCCATGCCGATCTATCCTGAGCTAATCCCTTCATCTCCCTATAGCTATTCATCTCAACGTCTTCAACTATCTGACTCACATACTCCAATCTAGGCCTACCTACCCCCCTCTTTCCCTCCACTCTACCTTCTATGATCAATTGCATAATCCCCCCATGCCTAAGAATATGCCCTACTAATCTGTCTCTCCTACGCTGTAACACTCTCCAAATACTTCTCTTCTCCCCTACTAACTCTAGTACAGCTTCATTTGTTACTTTATCTTCCCAACCAATCCTCATCATCCTCCTATAACACCACATTTCAAGTGCTTCTAATCTACGCTTCTCTTCCTTTCCTATAGTCCACGCCTCACACCCGTACAGTGCTACACTCCAAACATATACCTTCAGTAATCTTTTTCTAATACCCAAGTCAATATTTGATCTTAAAATCTGTTCTTTTTCTACGAATGCCTTCCTACCCTGTGCTATCCTACACTTTATACCTACCTTGCTTCGATTATCTTTTGTGATTCTACTGCCTAAATAACAAAAATCTGACACTTCTTCGATTCTATTATCTCCTATTGTGATCCTCATTTTTCTACTGCATTCCTTTTTGTCACACCTCATCACTTTAGTTTTACCTATATTTATTTTCATGTTAAAATCCCTAGTCAATACTGCCTGCATACCATTCATTACCCTTTCTAAATTCTTTTCGCTTTCTTCCAATATAGCTATATCGTCGGCGAATCTCAACATATATATTTTCTCTCCCTGTACATTCACACCTACACTATACTCTTCTTTTACTTTGTTTATTGCATCTTCTATATATAGATTAAATAATAACGGTGAAAGTGTACATCCCTGCCGAACTCCCTTCCCTATTTTTGCTACCTCTTCTTCCCCCTCAATTCTAACTAAGGCAGTTTGGTGTTTATATAAATTACAAATTATTCTATCCTTATAATCTATAATTATATCTTGAAGATTAGTATTATAATATTCTTGACTAATTTGACCAAGAGAACTACTGAAATGGTACAATATTATTTTTTGCCTTATTAAAGCGGCAATTGAAAATGCAATTGAAAATATGTTGTTAATCTCAGAAGTAGATTTAGTTTTCGGTTTTGAAATATATATTTTTTTAAATTCGGGTATTTTTATTATCATTTCAGTAAGACACAGTAGTTCAATTCGGTAGAAAAATATATTTATTACCAAGTATCCTATACATATACATGTACAAAATACCCTTAGAGCAATGAATGCTAACTATAAAGAAATTTAGGGAGGTGTCATTTTCGTGGCAACTTATTTCAACTGTCGACCTCTGTTAAGTTTAATCGAGGTACAAATATAATCTCAGATTGATGGCAAAATTCTGCGCATTTTACTATCTTGTAATTGCTGCAGCCAGTGTTGTCACGTTTTTTACTGACTACTATTGTTTCCTTAATAGGATAGGTGATATATAGATTAAATGTAGATAGATATATAATCTGGTACGATTTTAACTTAGTATTCTGTATATAGTTAGTATCCATTGCTTATAGGATGTATCAATTTACTATCTAATATTTGTTTTATCGATAGCTATCGATAACAATCATATGCAACCAAACCGTCCGTAAAAGAATACAAATCCCAAAATTATACGGAACGAAATTATATTACAAAATACTTTTTTTTTCTTCAATTTTATTATATATGAAACTAGATATTTATAGAAAAATCACATATAGCAAAGAATCAATTATGTAAAAAATATAGGAATAATTGGCAAAAGCAGGATAGAAACGCTACGGAGATGTCTTCCAAACATATGAGACAAAAATGCATTGGAAGTAATATAAAACAATGTGATATTTGATCGTGAATGAATCTGGGTAATGCAAACCTCAAAAATGAATGTAAGAATAAAAAATACAGGATGTTATAAGTACGTTTCAATAAAAATAAATGCCTCATGATTCGAATCGTTCATATTATTATTTTTTAATGATTTAAAAAATCAAACTCCCATTTGAATACATAATTACTAAATTTACTTTTTTTTTAATGAAATATACTTTGAATCACCCTGTTATAAAAGGAATGATATTTTTATGTGTACACATTCAAATCATGCACTTTCTTAGTTATCTCCTCAGAAATATCTTCAGAAATCTTCTTATTCTCCACCGGAATATTCTTCTCTGTTTCGTCATTTCTGTTTTCTTTTCCTTCGTCAGAACCGGAGGAGTCCCCATTTTCCTCATCCGTACTCGAAGATACCTCTGTATTATTATATAGATTACATTCAGACTGAACAAACACCTTGGACTCGTCAAAAGTTGTCTTGAATTGTGCGGCAACTAAAACATTCCGTTGCAATTAAATAGAAAAACTAAGTAAATTAAATCGGCTCGTACTTTCTGGCGTTGCGAATCGAATAGCGAAACATTGGCTGGTGATTTTGCCATCGGAAAAGTCCGCGAATACTTTGTAGATGAACGATTTGTGCGAGGCAACCCCAACGCTGGGTTTCAGTTCCATCGATGGAATGATAAAGTGGTTGGCGCATACCTTGAGCGTTTTATCGCGACGCATTACTAAGCGAATTGTTTTATTTCCGTTGTGGCGCAGTAATTTCAGTTCGCCTGTACCACGTTCCTTTAAAAAGTGGTTCAAATTAGTGCTGCACCTTTTTACAGGTTAAGAAATGGGATTTTTTTACCGATAAAATAAATTATTTCTTAAAATTTACCAGTAAAAAATACCGCCATTTAAAATTTATTATACATAAGACTTTCGTACACTCTACAATAGAGAATACATTCAGACTAATTAAAGATCTTTGATGTTAAAGTCGACCGTAGCTATTAACTATAAAGAGAAAGATCCTCACAATAACATAATATTATGAGATTGTTATATAATAATAATATTAATTAATTAATAAAATTTTTTTATTAATTAATTAATAAAATTTTTACTTTCACCGTTATTATTTAATCTATATATAGAAGATGCAATAAACAAAGTAAAAGAAGAGTATAGTGTAGGTGTGAATGTACAGGGAGAGAAAATATATATGTTGAGATTCGCCGACGATATAGCTATATTGGAAGAAAGCGAAAAGAATTTAGAAAGGGTATTGAATGGTATGCAGGCAGTATTGACTAGGGATTTTAACATGAAAATAAATATAGGTAAAACTAAAGTGATGAGGTGTGACAAAAAGGAATGCAGTAGAAAAATGAGGATCACAATAGGAGATAATAGAATCGAAGAAGTGTCAGATTTTTGTTATTTAGGCAGTAGAATCACAAAAGATAATCGAAGCAAGGTAGATATAAAGTGTAGGATAGCACAGGGTAGGAAGGCATTCGTAGAAAAAGAACAGATTTTAAGATCAAATATTGACTTGGGTATTAGAAAAAGATTACTGAAGGTATATGTTTGGAGTGTAGCACTGTACGGGTGTGAGGCGTGGACTATAGGAAAGGAAGAGAAGCGTAGATTAGAAGCACTTGAAATGTGGTGTTATAGGAGGATGATGAGGATTGGTTGGGAAGATAAAGTAACAAATGAAGCTGTACTAGAGTTAGTAGGGGAGAAGAGAAGTATTTGGAGAGTGTTACAGCGTAGGAGAGACAGATTAGTAGGGCATATTCTTAGGCATGGGGGGATTATGCAATTGATCATAGAAGGTAGAGTGGAGGGAAAGAGAGGGGTAGGTAGGCCTAGATTGGAGTATGTGAGTCAGATAGTTGAAGACGTTGAGATGAATAGCTATAGGGAGATGAAGGGATTAGCTCAGGATAGATCGGCATGGCGTGCTGTTTCCAACCAATCTTTAGGATTGCGGACTCTAACTTAACTAATAAAAAAAAAATATATATTAATTGTAGATAAGGGTTTAATTTAATTTAATTTAATTTAATTTAAAAGTTAATATTTCGTATTTTATTCATCACAACTACTACCTTCATTCTAATCTACGAGAATAAACGGTTATTAATAAAATTAAATAATCATGAATGAGCTGTTAAATCTTCTGTTTCTACCACAAACAATTTGTTTTTCATAGGTTATAGATTTTGCCGTTATGTTGTGATATTCCATATTAGGGAAGAGAAACAAAAATACACTTTTATATCAGTGTTAAAAACGAGGATTTATTTGACTATAGTTTCGCTTATGAAGCATTATCAAGAAATGCAAAACGAATTACAATAAACTTACTTATATATAAACAATCTACCTACGGGTATCGAATAATGGGAGATTAGGTCTAATGGGTCATTAAATAATAATTAGGGTTTTTATGGTGTTTGTGAATTTTGAGTGATTCAACCAAATTTAATCTACGATTCTTTCAACAAATATGTAAAATAGTTAAATTATCTATACTAGGACATGGTGAGATTCTAAAATATGGTTAGCAAAGTTCGAATTAGTTTTTTTTTTTAAATTTATAACTATTAACATGTTTTTTTTTTTAATTGTCACTACGGTGTTAAATTATAATATAGAATATCATCCAAATACCGTAACAAGCATTAAGTAGCTAGATGTACATTTCAAGCGCTATGCGCCCATCTTCAGTAGCACAAGTTAAAACTAAATAAAATACCTCCGTCACGAATCGTGATTGATATACTATCAAATAAATAAGTCAACATGACAGAAGTATTTCAAAATTAGCATAAAATATGATTTATATAATTATTTATTTATATATTTATCTATAAAAGATTTATAGGTCATATTATATGCCAATTTTGAAGTATTTCTGTCATGTTGACTTATTTATTTGATAGTATATCAATCACGATTCGTGACAGAGGTATTTTATTTAGTTTTATCTTGTGCTACTGAAGATGGGCGCATAGCGCGCTTGAAATGTACATCTAGCTACTTAATGCTTGTTACGGTATTTGGGTGATATTCTATATTATATTAACATGTTCATTAAATCTAATTTTAAAGCTACAGCTAAGTTTTCTGTAATTCGTTTTTCACTTCTTGATTTCTTTTTCACTTTGGCGCAACTATAGTCGAAAAAATCCTCGTTTTAAACAGTGATATTAAACATTGAATTTTTATTTCCATTTATTTTTCAATACACCGCTAATTATCAATAGCATATTATAAATATAAATGCACAATCAACGATAATAATACTAAAGGGTGGGAATTCTGAGTAAGAAGATACATGTAGGTATTTTTACGCTTACATTATAAAGAAACTTGAAGCTTTATCTTACCTTCCATTCTGGCGGATCGTCCGTACAGTCAAATCTGTATAATTTAGCGCGTAATTTCAATAGAACCTCTTCTTCCTCTTCGAGGGTAGGAACTAGAACTTCGGGCAGGGATATAGAGGGCGAATATTGAGCATCAGTATCGCTGTTATCACTCAAAGACCGATTCCGGTCTCCAGATTCCTGACAATAATAAACAACATGTCGAACCTCAAAAAGTCACTATACATGCAAGGGAAATGTGAAAATATTGTACTTACATTCACTTCAACTACGTCTGCCATTGTTTAGTGAAACGGTTATAAAATTATAAAGTTGTGGAATATATTAAAACCGGCTTTTTTTGGTTATTGTCCTAATAAAAGTACGAGGGCAATGCAACATTAGATCAAATTTATGGCGCACACTGCGCTTGTCAAATTGACAGCAGCGGCCATGACAATTTAAATACGTCCGTCATTGTCAGCGGTTTATGAATATCCAGGGTAGCATTAAGAAAATTAAGTAAACATTTTTTTTATTTAACATACGAACTTTTTACAAAAAATATTAAAACAATTCTACATTTATATATTTGGGAAAAAAGAACAGTCGTTTTAGAGCAGCTATACGTTTGTAGCTGGCATGAAAAACAACAGATTTATTACTGTCTTTAAATTTAATTTTAAAATTTATTACTGTCTTATTTAAACTTTAATGTAATTATAGGTTGAATGATAATTACGAAATTAAACATAGCTAATTACTGTTCGAATTACAATTCATCTTTGACTGCCTTAAAGGAATGCAAAATGTTTAATTTCACAGATAGTTCAATTTTCTTTTTCGCATTTATTTTTTCATTTTTAAGTAGTTTTCCTAGCCTGTCCTTTTCTTGCTTGATGAACGTATGACCAACTTCTAAAATTTTCTTCATATAAATAACGTAAGTTTTCGAACGATTCCGTATCTGCAAAAGTAAAAGGTGGTTTTAGTAGTACATTTAACAGAATTCTGTTAAAATTTACATCTTCATTAGTTTCCTTGTTGCTATCCTTTTCTACCAGATCTATAACTGCTTTTCTATCCTTATTATTCGCGAAAGATTGTGCATATTTATCATATTTCTCGATACAACCAGGTAAACCGATGTAAAGGTCGGTATTATCCCGAATATGGTTCCGAAGATTCTCAACAGTAAAAGCGCTAGTCTTTGGGAAGTCTACATACTTCTCGGTACTTTTCAAAAACAGTTTAACGACAGGAAAGTCGTCTTTACCGACTATTTTGTACTTTTCTGCTAATTGCTCATTTTCTTTGTCTCCATAGTCTTTTACACCAACTTCAGTGACTATTATATTCTCGTTTGCGGCCAATTCTTCAGCTAATTTTATGTAAACGTCGTGTTTTTCACCGTAGGGGTAAGCGATATCAAATTTGACTAAAACCGCTTCGAACCTCGGCACGATTTTGTTGAAGTTGTAATCATCTAGACTGATACATCCCTTACATTCACTTCTTACCAAACTTATGAAAGCGAAGCAAAGCAAAATTGATACAATTACATTGCATCTCATGGTGGATGAAGCAGATTCAAAATTATTAGTTGATATTTTATGTATGTGTATGTATCTTTATGGTGACGTGTGCGAAAGATATAAGCTTAGTACGTGCCACGTTTTGTTTATATACATTCCAATGACATTCCTGTCAGAAGTTCGTTTCATATCAGATGTTGTAAGTTGGATAGTTCCAACTTACAACATCGAAATACTTAATATTTTATTTTATTGAAATTGTCGTATATATATAGAACTTTTAAAAGAAATTTATAAAAATTTAGAATAATTGTAGAACGATAACTTAATAATATCAGTAAAAGAATAAATTGCATTTTTTACTTTTATAAGATCAGTTGTGTCATATAGGTTGCATATGTAAAAATCGTTACAAGCCTAAAAATATACTTGTATAAAACATCACCCAAAAACCGCAACACAAAGCACTTATATTTCGGGGAATAGCCTCCGAAATGCGCATATAGCTAATAAATGCTTTGTGTTACGGTTTTTGGGTGATGTTTTATACAATTATTTAACGCCGTAGTGACAATTTTACAATAAAAATATTACTGTCTGTAAATTTCATAAGTTCGTTTCATATGAAACGTTGTAGTCGAAATACTTAATATTTTATTTGATTGAATCTGTCGTATATTATATATAAAACTGTTTATAAAAATTAACAACTATTATAGAACGATAACTTAATAATATCAGTAAAAGATTATATTACTTTTATAAGTTCAGTTGTTTGTCATATGGGTTGCATATATAAGAAATCGTTAATATTATTGTTCGTAAATTTTTAACCGTTGCATCTCTTCATTATCAAAGTACGAGTGCATAGACCGCAACTTTTCAATATTAGACGCATGTAAGTCGTCCAATTTCGGGGCCGTACCTCCAAAGTCTTCTGGAAGACAATTCATAGGAATAACGTTTTCTGTAAAGTGCAGTACATCCATATTAGAAGTGTGAAAATGGATCTATAAAAACATTTCCATTACGACCTGTTCAAATACAAGTGTATACTTCACGAATTTCGTAAATATTTCGCTTACCCTTTCTAATAAATCTTTCCTAATAAACGGCTTTATAATTGCCATTACTTTATCAATAAAGTACGCTGTGTTAAGTACGTGGACTGCGTGTAATTTTATTGGAAGTCCTTGTTGTAAGTAATAGCTAAATGTACGTAGTAAACCTGTTCTTATTTTTGTTAAATGCAACAGTCCAACCTAGTGTATGAAAAATTGTGTTAAATGTTTTAAATAGCAATAATTTAGGTAAAACTTTAGTGCATGAGAAATTGTGTTTATCAAACAGACAGAGACGTAATAATATTTGAACAGCAAAGTATAGCAACAAACAGAGAAAGAATACGCGCATGGCTAGTAGTGCTATTAATAAAAATGGCGGCAAATTTAAACGTTTTTGGTGATTTGTATCAATAGTTTTGGAAAAACTTACTCCTTTCATGTCAAATAACATGATTAATCCTGTGGGCGGTGGGTCGTCATAAACGAGGGCATCTAATGTCATTATTAACATTGCCATAGCATGTTCCATATTATATAATGAGTACGTATGGTTTCGTAAACCATGCACAACAACACCTCTCCCATCCGCAAGTCGATTCGGAATTATACCGAATCTCCTGCAAAATAGTAAAATTAAAAACGAAATAGTATTTATATTGATGATCGTACACGATCTCCAACTGTTCTATAAAATCAGCTCTATCGAGCCTTCTATTTATGAACAACAAAGGTCCCGATCCCGTGGCTCTGGACTTGTAATAATCTTTAATAGTTTCGACGGTAAACTTGGCATCGCCATCGCAGGATAAGTAGAATAATATTAACTGTTCATCTGTTATTATATTAAATGGCTCGTGCTTGATTAGGCCCCTTAAATCCTCGAAGTCTTTCAATTTGACCCGACCCGCTGCTATAACGGATTCAGCTTTAAAATTGTACGTGACAGCCATTGTTATTTATTTGAATCTTGATGACTGAGCGAAGCGTATTTTGAAGTCGGAATTCGCCCAAGAATGTATCTGTAATTTGAAATTAGAAATATCAACAAAAATGTTTAGATTTTAGATAAATAAAGTCGTTAGTTAAAGAGTCCGCAATCCTAAAGATTGGTTGGAAACAGCACGCCATGCCGATCTATCCTGAGCTAATCCCTTCATCTCCCTATAGCTATTCATCTCAACGTCTTCAACTATCTGACTCACATACTCCAATCTAGGCCTACCTACCCCTCTCTTTCCCTCCACTCTACCTTCTATGATCAATTGCATAATCCCCCCATGCCTAAGAATATGCCCTACTAATCTGTCTCTCCTACGCTGTAACACTCTCCAGATACTTCTCTTCTCCCCTACTAACTCTAGTACAGCTTCATTTGTTACTTTATCTTCCCAACCAATCCTCATCATCCTCCTATAACACCACATTTCAAGTGCTTCTAATCTACGCTTCTCTTCCTTTCCTATAGTCCACGCCTCACACCCGTACAGTGCTACACTCCAAACATATACCTTCAGTAATCTTTTTCTAATACCCAAGTCAATATTTGATCTTAAAATCTGTTCTTTTTCTACGAATGCCTTCCTACCCTGTGCTATCCTACACTTTATATCTACCTTGCTTCGATTATCTTTTGTGATTCTACTGCCTAAATAACAAAAATCTGACACTTCTTCGATTCTATTATCTCCTATTGTGATCCTCATTTTTCTACTGCATTCCTTTTTGTCACACCTCATCACTTTAGTTTTACCTATATTTATTTTCATGTTAAAATCCCTAGTCAATACTGCCTGCATACCATTCAATACCCTTTCTAAATTCTTTTCGCTTTCTTCCAATATAGCTATATCGTCGGCGAATCTCAGCATATATATTTTCTCTCCCTGTACATTCACACCTACACTATACTCTTCTTTTACTTTGTTTATTGCATCTTCTATATATACATTAAATAATAACGGTGAGAGTGTACATCCCTGCCGAACTCCCTTCCTTATTTTTGCTACCTCTTCTTCCCCCTTAAAGTCGTATAAATTCCAAATGGAAGTACACGAAGATAAATATTTTTTTTATGAAAACATTTCTACGTTACGTTGATTGCATTATTATTAATAATATTGTTATATTTGGTTTACAATAAAGTTGTCATATTTTGATAATGAATTTTACAGTTGGAAACTTCAATTGTGGAATACAGAATTGAATTGTTCATTGCATGCTGTGATTTTTTTTTGGCAAATTAAAGATTACATAATTAAATAGTCTTAAGATTTTAGCAACTGATAATGTTTGATTCTAAAATCTAAATTGTGTATCTTCGACTAGAGATGGATTGGAGAAAAACATTTGAAAGAAACACGTGTATTAAGGTGTATTATATCTTGGAAAAATATTTTCGGGAAAAGTAATATGGGGAAAAATACATTTTGTTCACGACTGTTAGTTAACTGATTTTAGTAAACTTATGTTTAACGTTAACATTTTTTTTTTCGTATGATGATAATACAGATATCATTTGCAAAATAATATAATTACGTGCATTTTTTTTTTAAAATTACAGCATTAACGAAAAAAAAAATTTTGGCTTTATCCTAATATTATTTTTGCAAATTGTTAATTATACAGCTAAATGTCATTTACGGTACTTTCAAATAGGTGACAGTTCAAGACCAATATATTAATAGATTTAGTAGTTAAAATAGGTAAAAATGTAAATAAAAACAGCTGATTTTTGTGTACTATCAATGCAGCACCATCGTGCGCATTTTAGGCCTCCATATAGCAAAATACCATGGCAATGACAATGTATATATTGAAACGTCGAATTAACTCAAATCATAACATTAAATTAAATACAAGTTACGTACGAAATAAAAAAATTAGTACGTATCTATGTCTTGAATATGACCAACAACATATCTTTTTCAATCATTATGTGAGTGGTAACATACATAACTTTGTTTATCAACGATTTTTTTTTTAAATACAGCGAGCTCGTTCGCGTTTGGAGTAAACTTCACTTTAAAAAAGACTGCTATAATATAAATAGAAACTGAATATATGTTCTAAAGCACCTTGAATCATTAAATTACGGTTACCTTATAATAAAATAGCACGCACCTTGTGCAAACTTTACCCTCCGCTACCTCAATTTGAAGACGGAACCGACTAAGGGACCCGACGTGACTATTTTTACCGCTCGGTTGAACGATCAAAGTACTTATGCAGCAATTAAAATGATAATGCAAGTAGTACCGCGTTGGAAAACTGGCGAATATTGGAAAGAAACTACAATAGCTACTTCGCACACGGTTTTAATATTTCCATGTACGCTTATTGTTGCTTTATTCAAGTATGTCTGACGTTTCGAATTGAATAATTAATCGCTATAGAAAGTATTGTGCGATAATAAGACAATCAATAAAATGCATTATTTTATATTGATAGATTGCAGATTAAAATTGATGTGTGCAGGGATTATATTAGGTTTTATATAAAAATAATACTCTAATTTATTTGTTCGTTAAATTAAACCCGTATTTAGATGTCTTCTTTAGATTTAGATTTTTGTTATAGAAATGAATTTGAACATACTTTATTTAGATGTAATTATATATTTTTTCCATTTAAGGCATTTTTTATATCAAATATTCATATATTTATATATTTTAAACGTTTAAATAATTTAAATTTGCACATAAAGAAATAAAAGTCATGAATATATTGACATTAAAAAACGTTAAAATATGGCAATATGGCGTCTTATATTGAATCTTGACGAACTTATGTCACTAGCGATGTGTAGTTCACTCTGAATCGTTCACTCTGAACGGTTCAATCAAATGACTGTGACGATATTTTGCAACGACCTATAGGTCACTATGACCTAGTTCGTGAACATTGTGCACGGTGTACGTATTGATGTGTACTTGTACTAGGTCGTGTACTAAACCGTTCATGAATCACAACTGCTCGTAAACGATGCAGTATAGTATACATTACATATACAGTACTAACATTTATTTAGTGATGAAGTGTGTTGGTGAACGGAACGAAATAGGAAACTCGATGCGATATTGCAACAGCAGCATTGCCACGCTAAGTCACAATTTATATGTTGGTATCAGATTTCATTTGGAATAATATAATTAATATATACGCAAGATTAAATATGTTCTTAAATATGTCATGCCATAGCAAATTTTTGCAATAATGCAAAAATAAACATCTAAATCTTATAGTTCTCCTATTTCATACTGAGTGCAATGTAATCACTTAATATCAAATCAAAGCTTTGAAGTTTGAACAGAGAAGATTCGGCATAGAAAATATAAATTATAACGCCAAACAAAACGATTCTATCTAGTTCATTTTATTATAGTTTGTACATTTAATTTTCAAGTGTTTGTAAAGTAGTAAACATTTTCACCAGTAACTATCAATAAGTATTTTAGAACTTCATATAAATAATCGTGAGTACCTAGAGAAGATTATATTTCTTTATATATATGTTTTGTATAAATTATAAACATTGTTATCTTTTCTTCCTTATTCCTAATTCAAAATAAGTATTGTAATATTTCAATTTATTTATTTTTTACCATTTAATATTTTTATATTGAGAAAAAAAGAGATTATTTTCAGTATGTGCATGTATTTGATATAGGTCGTGAACTAGTTCATTTTTAAAAGATGTAGTAGTTCACGACCTATAGTTCGTGAACGGTACATTGAAATGAACTACGAAATACGTCCTCAAAGTGACCTACAGTTTGCCGTCGCTATCTGTCACTTAACATTATAGTTTATTAAATTGGCATATCAAGCCCAAAGTTTCAAATCCGTTTGTTTACTTAAATTAAATTAGATTAAGCAAGGACTTTTTATTGTTAAGAGAAATAATGTTAAGAGAAATACGATTTATTAAATTACGCTTCTAAACTACAAATACGTGTATAGTTGATAATTGTCATATATTTGATAATATACTTAATATTATTAATATCACTTTTTTGTTTATTATATTGCATATATAATTTTATAACTGATGAAAAAGTGATTGGCAACAGTTTCCACCTAGTTAGTTAAAGAGTCCGCAATCCTAAAGATTGGTTGGAAACAGCACGCCATGCCGATCTATCCTGAGCTAATCCCTTCATCTCCCTATAGCTATTCATCTCAACGTCTTCAACTATCTGACTCACATACTCCAATCTAGGCCTACCTACCCCTCTCTTTCCCTCCACTCTACCTTCTATGATCAATTGCATAATCCCCCCATGCCTAAGAATATGCCCTACTAATCTGTCTCTCCTACGCTGTAACACTCTCCAAATACTTCTCTTCTCCCCTACTAACTCTAGTACAGCTTCATTTGTTACTTTATCATCCCAACCAATCCTCATCATCCTCCTATAACACCACATTTCAAGTGCTTCTAATCTACGCTTCTCTTCCTTTCCTATAGTCCACGCCTCACACCCGTACAGTGCTACACTCCAAACATATACCTTCAGTAATCTTTTTCTAATACCCAAGTCAATATTTGATCTTAAAATCTGTTCTTTTTCTACGAATGCCTTCCTACCCTGTGCTATCCTACACTTTATATCTACCTTGCTTCGATTATCTTTTATGATTCTACTGCCTAAATAACAAAAATCTGACACTTCTTCGATTCTATTATCTCCTATTGTGATCCTCATTTTTCTACTGCATTCCTTTTTGTCACACCTCATCACTTTAGTTTTACCTATATTTATTTTCATGTTAAAATCCCTAGTCAATACTGCCTGCATACCATTCAATACCCTTTCTAAATTCTTTTCGCTTTCTTCCAATATAGCTATATCGTCGGCGAATCTCAGCATATATATTTTCTCTCCCTGTACATTCACACCTACACTATACTCTTCTTTTACTTTGTTTATTGCATCTTCTATATATAGATTAAATAATAACGTTTCCACCTACGGTCACATAAATATTTTAACACTACCATCAAAAAGAAGTTCATTCAAATTTTATAAACTAGAGAAAATTTGTTTGAGAATAAAAATAATTCTTTGTGGAAATAATATTTAATGAATGAATGAATTTACATCTACGAATAAAAATGATCATTATAAACCATTTATCAAAATTTTCGACTACTGATGATGGGAGTTTAAGTTTCGAAATGTACATAAATAAACTTTAACTTACAAACTAATTCGCTATCGTTTCCAAAAATACACTTTTATTTATTGGATAATTCCGTCCAGCGCACGTTTGAACTTTTTTCCACCTTTTCTACCAAAACAGTCGTATCACATTTTTAACATCTTCTATAACGTATCGTCGATAAAACTACAAACCGTATTATTATTTGGCCGCTTTGTCGTAAATTTTCACGAAAATTGCACCATGTATTATTATTAAATTCAATATTAATTTTACGTCCATGTAATAAGCGAATATGTGCGTAGTATTTAATGTTTATCTTTGTTAAGAGGTGTAACTATTTATTTTATTTTATTCAACAGCTAGAATATCACTGACGCATTTTTATCTCGCTTTAAACTCCGAGTAATTATATTATTATTTTCATAATATAAGCAATTTTCTTTGTATATAACGAAAAAGAATCTCCCGTCACTTTTTTACGGTAACACGTCTGTTTTGTAAATTAACGAATTTATAACTGAACGAGACTGGGAAATGTTTTCGATCTTCATAATTAGTAACTTAATAGATGCTTATATCGGTGTTAAACAGTGGCGTACCTAGAGATTTGCCACCTGGGGCGCTCCCCAATTTGCCGCCCTTTCTAAGTCAATCAAAATCAAGAGTGGTCATTAACAATTACTGAACTAGCGATGGCAAACTGTAGGTCACTTTGACGACCTAGTTCGTGGTTCATTTTAATGTACCGTTCACGAACTATAGGTCGTGAACTGCTACATCTTTTTAAAATGAACTAGTTCACGACCTATATCAAATACATGCACATACTGAAAATAATCTCTTTTTTTGTCAATATAAAAATATAAATAAATTAAAATATTACAATACTTATTTTGAATTAAGAATGAGGAAGAAAAAACAACAATGTTTATAATTTATACAAAACGTATATATAAGGAAATATAATTTCGTTCCGTTCACCAACACACTTTATCACATAAATGTTAGTATTGCTATTGGTACTGTATATGTAATGTATACTATACTGCATCGTTTACGAGTCATTGTGATTCATGAACTGTTTAGTACACGATCTAGTACAAGTACATCAATACGTACATCGTGCACCATCTAGTTGATAGTTCACGAACTAGGTCATAGTGACCTATAGGTCGTTGCAAAACATCGTCACAGTCATTTGATTGAACCGTTCAGAGTGAACGGTTCGCGAGTGAACTACATATCGCTATACTGAACAGGAAATTGAATACTCATTATAATCATTGATTCTGTTGCTTACAACATTATTATATTATTTATTTTTATATAATTTAGACAAAAATATAAAAAAATGCAGCCCAAAAATATGTGCCGCCCGAGGCGGACCGCCCCTCCCTAGATACGCTACTGGTGTTAAATCTAGGAACTTGCGTGAAAACAATTTTATTATTTGTGTAATTAAGTATGTTAATATTGTTTACCATGATTGTATTTCACATATAGTGGTGAATTAGTATTTTTGTGTAATAGAAACAATGGATAATGTTATAAAAGCACAATAAAAAGTTGAAGTTGTGAGGAGTACAATAGCGATGGCAAACTGTAGGTCACTTTGAGGACCTAGTTCGTAGTTCATTTCAATGTACCGTTCACGAACTATAGGTCGTGAACTACTAGCATCTTTTTAAAATGAACTAGTTCACCACCTATATGACCAAATGCATGCACATACTGAATATAATCTCTTTTTTTCTCACTAGAAAATAATTAAATGGTAAGAAATAAATAAATTGAAATATTACAATTTGAATTAGGAATGAGGAAGAAAATACAGCAATGTTTATAATTTATACAAAACATATATATAAGGAAATATAATCTTCTCTAGGTACTCACGATTATTTATATAAAGTTCTAAAATACTTATTGGTAGTTACTGATGAAAATGTTTACTACTTTACTAACACTTGAAAATTAAATGTACAAACTACAATAAAATGAACTAGATAGAATCGTTTTGTTTGGCATTATAATTTATATTTTCTATTCCGAATCTTCTCTGTTCAAACTTCGAAGCTTTGATTTGATATTAAGTGATTACATTGCACTCAGTATGAAATAGAAGAACTATAAGATTAAGATGTTTATTTGTACATTATTGCAAAAATTTGCTATGGCATGACATATTTAAGAACATATTTAATCTTGCGAGTATATTAATTATATTATTCCAAATGAAATCTGATACCAACATATAAATTGCGACTCAGCTCGGTAATGCTGCTGTTGCAATATCCCATCGAGTTTCCTATTTCGTTTCGTTCACCAACACACTGTATCACTAAATAAATGTTAGTACTGTATATGTAATGTATACTATACTGCATCGTTTACGAGCCGTTGTGATGCATGAACGGTTTAGTACGCGACAGGTTCAGGACCTAGTACAAGTAGATCAATACATGTAGTTCATAGTTCACGACCTATAGGTCCTAGTGACCTATAGGTCGTTGCAAAACATCGTCACAGTACGCCCGTCATTTGATTGAACCGTTCAGAGTGAACGGTTCGCGAGGGAACCACACATCGCTAATATTATTAGATGCACAAAATAATAAATAGTGACAAAAAATATATACGGTTATGCGTAACATTAAATACATATATCCTTTTACACAATGCGAGTTTAATGATTATGTGTGCAATAAAAATATCGTATAGAAGAACTTCCTTTTTATTTTAAGTAAGTCTTCAAATATTAGCATAAAGAGCGAATTACCTTCTGATAATAATAAAAAAATCGGTCGACTCTTTGAATTGTATTATTTTCTGGAAAACTATCCAAATTTCTAATTAATTAAATTATGCTATATAATATCGGTACCTTGGAACAAAAAGGGCCATTGTACAAAATTTGGAGCCAATGTGCTTGAAAATTCAAAAAACATATTTTACACTGTTAATTCACCAAATAACAAGAATAATTGAAACAAAAAACTTTGAAAAACAATTTTATCAAAAACCATTACGAAACTGTTTAAAAAATTTAAAACGCCATTTTCCCGCACATTATAATATTGGACACTGGCCATTTTTGTACCAAGGTACAGATATAATATTTAATGTGTTCGTTATTAGCTTATATATACTTACATACGTAAAATTTCGTTGAACTATTAATTGAAAACATAAATTTAACATTAGTTAGTTAAAGAGTCCGCAATCCTAAAGATTGGTTGGAAACAGCACGCCATGCCGATCTATCCTGAGCTAATCCCTTCATCTCCCTATAGCTATTCATCTCAACGTCTTCAACTATCTGACTCACATACTCCAATTTAGGCCTACCTACCCCTCTCTTTCCATCCACTCTACCTTCTATGATCAATTGCATAATCCCCCCATGCCTAAGGATATGCCCTACTAATCTGTCTCTCCTACGCTGTAACACTCTCCAAATACTTCTCTTCTCCCCTACTAACTCTAGTACAGCTTCATTTGTTACTTTATCTTCCCAACCAATCCTCATCATCCTCCTATAACACCACATTTCAAGTGCTTCTAATCTACGCTTCTCTTCCTTTCCTATAGTCCACGCCTCACACCCGTACAGTGCTACACTCCAAACATATACCTTCAGTAATCTTTTTCTAATACCCAAGTCAATATTTGATCTTAAAATCTGTTCTTTTTCTACGAATGCCTTCCTACCCTGTGCTATCCTACACTTTATATCTACCTTGCTTCGATTATCTTTTGTGATTCTACTGCCTAAATAACAAAAATCTGACACTTCTTCGATTCTATTATCTCCTATTGTGATCCTCATTTTTCTACTGCATTCATTTAACATTACAGTTTTGTATTTGCATTAAATTAACATATATACAGAGAAATGATTTTCTCGAAATTATTCGCATTATAAACAATCAGTAAAGTGACAACAGGGTCGTCTTAACAGCATCGCAGACCATTAATAAATGAATGCACTGAAATTGTCAACGTTGGAACGCAAAAGAATTTGCGAAGGAAAAACCCTAAAAGCTACATAATGAAAATAATTCTCTATTTCTCTAAATACCTCATTATTATTCAATTTAATTGCATTTGTATTTATAACGTAACAAAACCGTATATTCGTATTGTAGTAAGATTATTTTTTACGAGTACAAATTATTTCTTTGTAATTGTTTTTTACGAGTCCCGCTCATTTACATTTAAAAAATTAAATATTCTAATATGCAAAACTTTTTCATTTCAAAAATCACTTTGAATGTATATAGCAACAAAATAATTACAAATACAAAAAAAAAATATATACAAAACTAAAAATACACAAATAGACTAGAGATTAATTACACTTACATAGTTTCGAAATTGTTCGAGAAAAGGAGAATAATATTAATAAAATAATGATATTCTGTTATTTTCTACATAAATCGCAAACGATATTATTTTATTGATTTTTTTAACAATTTTTTGTAATCCACAAACAAAAATCTCAGGGATTTCGTCTCAAGGAGCCGAGAAAGTTCAAAGACATCCATTCTGAATGTAAAAAGGTTTTATAAAATTGACAATGGATTTTTATTTAATTAATAGTTTTTATATTCCAAATAAATTTGACGATTTTTTTATTAAAAATATTAAAAACACAAAAATCAAAACTAATTGGAATTTCTACGGTTATTTAGTTAAATAGTCCTCAAACCCAGGAAGTGCTTGGAAACATGGTACCTCTTCCTCGCCATATATTTTACAAACATATTAACTCTTGCTTCTTTTGTTATTCCTTAACTCATATTCTATCAAACTCTGACCTAAGAATGCTAGGACCTAACTCATCATGATCTAACAGTTCTACACTTTCTAGCTTCTCCATTTCCTATCTACCTGACCTGACCTAACCTGACATGACCTGACCTGACCTAAGAATGCTAGGAACTAACTCATCACGATATAATTGTTCTACACTTTCTAGCTTCTCCATATCCTGTCTACTTGACCTGACCTGACCTAAGAATACTAGGAACTAACCCATCATGATCTAACTGTTTTACACTTTCTAGCTTCACCATTTCCTATCTACCTGACCTGACCTAACCTGACATGACCTGACCTGACCTAAGAATGCTAGGAACTAACTCATCACGATCTAATTGTTCTACACTTTCTAGCTTCTCCATATCCTGTCTACCTGACCTGACCTGACCTAAGAATACTAGGAACTAACCCATCATGATCTAACAGTTCTACACTTTCTAGCTTCTCCATTTCCTATCTACCTGACCTGACCTAACCTGACCTGACCTAAGAATGCTAGGAACTAACTCATCACGATATAATTGTTCTACACTTTCTAGCTTCTCCATATCCTGTCTACCTGACCTGACCTGACCTAAGAATGCTAGGAACTAACCCATCATGATCTAACTGTTCTACACTTTCTAGCTTCTCCATTTCCTATCTACCTGACCTGACCTTAGAATGCTAGGAACTAACTCATCACGATCTAATTGTTCTACACTTTCTAGCTTCTCCATATCCTGTCCACCTGACCTGACCTGACCTAAGAATGCTAGGAACTAACCCATCATGATCTAACTGTTCTACACTTTCTAGCTTCTCCACTTCCTATCTACCTGACCTGACCTACCTGACATGACCTGATCTGACCTAAGAATGCTAGGAACTAACTCATCACGATCTAACTGTTTTACACCTTCTAGCTTCTCCATTTCCTATCTACCTGACCTGACCTGACCTAAGAATGCTAGGAACTAACCCATCATGATCTAACTGTTCTACACTTTCTAGCTTCTCCATTTCCTATCTACCTGACCTGACATAACCTAACCTGACCTGACCTGACCTAAGAATGCTAGGAACTAACTCATCACAATCTAACTGATCTACATTTTCTAGCTTCTCCATTTCCTGTCTACCTCTATATAATTCTTCGAGATACTCCTTCCATCTTCTAGCGTTGTCCTTATTTTCTGTGAGTACTTCTTCTATTTAATTCTATGTACACCCACTGATATATTATATACAAACAATCTAACTAGCTCAAAACGATCAGAATAGCAACGCCAAGTTTCATCATAAATGATTCCTTAATTAATAAAATCAAAATCATAATTTTATTGTACAAAAAAAAAATCATAATTCATTATAAACCACTGTTTGATGAAACTACCAAAGTAAATATTTCGCTATATTACAATAGCATTTTTTTAATGTTAAATGAGCCTTATCTAAAAAAACATCTCTTGCCGCAACATACTTACAGTTTTAGTTTGAACTGTGAACCACTGGAATTGCAAGATATTACGTCTTCCTTCCACCGCGGCTATTTCTCATACACCGATAGCGCAGGTGCGCAAGTTTGCAGGTTTTATACCAATCGTAATTAATTATATATTTCTACAATTTAGCCTTTGGATATTGTAGTCTAGGAAGCTGATTTTGCTTACATATTCCGATATTAATGTGAATATTTGATTAAAACCACACAAAACTCACGTCTAAAACTATTTTCAACGTGCGTTTCGATTGACTCTTAGTTTCTTGAATAGTTGGTTGTTCGAGTAGACGTACAGACGTGTTAGATAACACAGCCGTTTCTCTTGTATATCTTATTATGCACATTTACTCTCGTCGTGGTAGGCTTGGGTAATTCACCAATGAATCGTACAATTTGAACTATTTCACAGAGTGAACGAATCGTACCAATATTCGCTTATATATTGTCAAATGAATTATTCACTACGTTATTCGCATTCAGTACTGTAAATTGTATATTGCGAATTGCATCGCTGATACTCAAGCATAAGATAATGGTAAAATAATCGGGGGAGGGGGGGGGGGGCATTCACACTTTTCTGCCAATATAAACATTTAAAATCTTATTTAATCTAGCGGTATCATTTAGTCTATGAAATTTATTGCAAAATTAAATTATGGTGTACAAAAGAAAGTACTATACTAACATAAATGTTATATTAGCCAAGTGAATCTACAAGTTCTAGAACAATTACATATTTACGTTCGGTAATGGATGACAATGATTATATTATATTATATTTTGCATGGTAGTAGTTTTATATTTTGCGGTTCATAAATTTGATTAACCAACGAAAAATTCGTTAATATAATTCAGACTAATTAGGTTTATTATAGGAACAATTGAAAGTAATTAATTACTATATTTTAAACAAGTATTTCGAAAGTCGTTCCACTAAAAATGCTAAATATATAAGAAAATAAATAATATTTCTTAATAGTATGGAATATCAACCAAATACTGTAACACAAAGCATTAAATTAGCGATGTGTAGTTCACTCACGAACCGTTCACTCTGAACGGTTCAATCAAATGACTGTGACGATGTTTTGCAACGACCTATAGGTCACTAGGACCTAGTTCGTGAACTATAAACTACATGGTGCACGGTGTACTTGTACTAGGTCCTGAACCCGTCGTGTACTAAACCGTTCATGAACCACAGCGGCTCGTAAACGATGCAGTATAGTATACATTACATATACAGTACTAACATTTATTTTGTGATAAAGTGTGTTGGTGAACGGAACGAAATATGAAACTCGACGCAATATTGCAACAGTACCATTGCCAAGCTGAGTCACAATTTATATGTTAGTATCAGATTTCATTTGGTATAATATAATATATTCGCAAGATTAAATATGTTCTTAAATATGTCATGCCATAGCAAATTTTTGCAATAATGCAAAAATAAACATCTAAATCTTATAGTTCTTCTATTTCATACTGAGTGCAATGATGCAATCACTTAATATCAAATCAAATCTTTGAAGTTTGAACAGAGAAGATTCGAATAGAAAATAGAAATTATAACGCCAAACAAAACGATTCTATCTAGTTCATTTTATTATAGTTTGTACATTTAATTTTCAAGTGTTAGTAAAGTAGTAAACATTTTCATCAGTAACTACCAATAAGTATTTTAGAACTTTATATAAATAATCGTTAGTACCTAAGAAGATTATATTTCCTTATGTATAAATTATAAACATTATTATCTTTTCTTCCTCATTCCTAATTCAAAATAAGTATTGTAATATTTCAATTTATTTATTTTTTACCATTTAATATTTTTATATTGAGAAAAAACGGGATTATTTTCAGTATGTGCATGTATTTCATATAGGTCGTGAACTAGTTCATTTTTAAAAGATGTAGTAGTTCACGACCTATAGTTCGTGAAGGGTACATTGAAATTAACTATGAACTACGAACTAGGTCCTCAAAGTTACCTACAGTTTGCCATCGCTATAATACAAAGCATTAAATAGCTAATACACACTTAGTAGTGCCTGTTTTGATTTTAGAAAAAAGCATTCAACAATCAGATAATGTCTTTAGATAGTCTTACGGCGCACGCCAACCTGACCAATGGGTGTGATCTCTAAAATACATCAATGCGCACTTGCGATGTGCAATAATGTCGCACAAAACACCGTTTTACCCTAGATAATAAAAACCCTTAATTAGAACACAAATAAAATGTAAAACTTGGCTTTATTAACTAATTATAGCAATTTAATGCTTTGGGTGATATTCTATACAACCATTTAACATCGTAGTGATATTTTTTAAAATACTTCTTAAATTTGAAAATTGTGCTAAAATAATAATATCACTTTAAATTTCAAAATGATAATCTGAAATTTAATATATTACGATTATAATTTCATTGTAACAAACAATAATTATTACCATATACCGACTAAATAATTACGAAGGCTAAAACAAAAACAAATTATATAAAAATATGCTTCGTATTCTTAGTTTTAAGTTATATGTAGCAAAAAAATAAAAACCATATCACGGACTTGTGTAAATGAAACTTTTTCAAACACCATCGATATTTCACAAGATTCTATTTACTGGTAAAAAAGCTCACATTGTAAAGGACAACAAATCCCAGACCTTTAATATAAACGACTATATTTAGGCTTCAAAGTGTCATGTTAAAAATTCACCCGTGGCGCATAGTAAAATGTTTATATTTGAAAGAGTTACGTGTAAAAAATCCTAACACGTCGCATTTTAGATATATAATTATGTACAAGACTCAAATTTTGAATACTGCAAAATATTTTTTTAAACCTGACCTGACCTGACCTGACCTGGCCTGACCTGACCTGACCTGACTACACCACTATACACAGCTTCACATATTTCTTAAATAAATTACTCCATCGTGCAAATCTGAAACATGCTTCGTTCATAATTTAATTTCCGAACAATGCAATAATGAAGACAGCCCCAATTCCACGTATATCTTCGGAGTTCTAAGTATCTTTGACATATTGCATAAATCCAAACCATTTCCTCGGGCACACCATTACCACATAAAGGTACTACCGCCCCGGCACCGGCAACACACCGAGCAGCGAAGGTGCTGCGCCCCACTTACCCAGCCTGTCTTCGGCAATCGCTGTCTCCCAGCGGCCATCTAAATGCACCGCGATTACTTTCAATTTCGCGCAGAAATTGTACACCTAGATCGCGGTACCCAGTCGTACCGAAACACTGCCGCGGTGCGCGCGTTGATGATCAGTTGTGTTCAACAGAAGTTGTTGTCTCAACAGCAGTTGGAAGAATTAGATTCTGATGGTAGATCAAAATATAACAAGAAAGTAGTGCCCCAAATAGCAATGTACTAAGCCCACGGTAAATGTACATATTACCGTTGAATTGAATCGGATTTTTGTTGGACGTAATATATTATTTCTTGTGCGATTATATTTGGAGTTTAAAAGAAATGAGTTCCGTAAAGCAGCCCTTCTTGCATGGATTAAAAGAGTACCCGGTGGGTCACACCAAGGAGCTGCAGAAGATTAAAAATTGGTAGGTGGTCCTCAAGATGCTGACATATGAATATCTATTTTCTTTCCGATCGTATAAAATTTATGATACATGATAACTTGTTAATATTTCTTTGAAAAAGATTCAGTATATTCCTAAACGAACGTTAAATCATTTTTGAACATATCATTGAAATTACGTATATTTTATTTTGTCGCTTTCAGTTTTCTTACTAATTTTTTTAGAGATTGAAAAAGAGATTTTTACTACGGGTAGTATTTAAAATTGTGATTTTTTTTTGTCTTCCAAATATGTCTATTTATTATAATAATTGTATCAACCCAAAAACATATTTCAAATTATTTGTAAGCTATATGCGCATTTCGAAGCCAATATCGCTTCACTATGACAATAATCGTACCCAAATAGTACAGAAATTCCGTTAAGATTACAAGATTATTACCGAAGACAATTTGCAATTTTTTAAAATATTTCCTACATCGATAATTTCTAAATTTTATTCATCTGATTTTTATAATTAGGTTTAATTGTATTCATCTTTCATTGAAATTATAAAATTTTAGTGCATATCCAAAATTCAAAATTCCAAAAAAAATGTTACCGTATCAGATCATTCCACATAATCGTTGGGAACCTAATTTAAATTAATTTACCATCTGTGAAAAGAATAATTTATATGATACGTGTCAAATTTTCGTCAAATGTCAAATATGCGTAATAAAAAGTGACTTAATGTTGTACTATTTTTTTATCAAAATTCAGAATTCCAAACACTTGTTTTGATAAGGTTATTTTAGATCACTCCACCAACTCTTGTGAATTTAATTTATTTGATTGACCATCAGTTGGTAATCTTGGGGACAGCAAGGGTTATTGAACGGAAGTCCATAAGAGATACATTGCGGCACACCCCTCAATGCCCCCAAGATTACCCACTAACATCAGCAAAAATAATAATTCAAACATACAAATTTTCGTCATTTTTCATTAGTCAGATAATGATTATGTGGATGAAACTCAAAGTTAATAGGTTTTATATATTTTTACTCTCAGCGTAGTTAGTCTTAAAAAAATGTAGATGTCTCACGTGGAAGTACCATACGTCAAAGATACGTCAATCTGCACCCAAACAAAAAATTGCTCCGGGTTCGATTCATGAGATTCAATTAAACCATGGAAGATTTAATATAATATGCAAAATTAAAAATTTTAAGTAATAATACAAAAAAAGAAAACCTAAAATGCCAACATGATTTTTTTAATTGTATTTACAAACTACTGTTTAATTAAGCTATAAAATAAGACCATATTTAGAAGATGCAATTTTGTTTATAAAACAAATCATGCAATAAAAAAAAAATTTGAAGTTACTGAAGAATTTTTTTTGCAAATTCTATTATACATAGAATTTATACATACTAGCGATGTATAGTTCATTAGCGAACCGTTCACTCTGAACGGTTCAATCAAATGACGGGCGTACTGTGACGATATTTTGCAACGACCTATAGGTCACTATGACCTAGTTCCTAAACTAGTGCACGGTGTACGTATTGATGTGTACTTGTACTAGGTCCTGAACCCGTCGTCTACTAAACCATTCATGAATCACAACGGCTTGTAAACGATGCAGTATAGTATACATTACATATACAGTACCAATAGTAATACTAACATTTATGTGATAAAGTGTGTTGGTGAACGGAACGAAATTATATTTCCTTATATATATGTTTTGTATAAATTATAAACATTGTTGTCTTTTCTTCCTCATTCCTAATTCAAAATAAGTATTGTAATATTTCAATTTATTTAGTTTTTACCATTTAATATTTTTATATTGAGAAAAAAAGAGATTATTTTCAGTATGTGCATGTATTTCATATAGGTCGTGAACTAGTTCATTAAAAAAAGATGTTAGTAGTTCATGAACTATAGTTCGTGAACGGTACATTGAAATGAACTACGAAATAGGTCCTCAAAGTGACCTACAGTTTGCCATCGCTAATACATACTAGTTTAGAAAATCAGAAACGATTATGAATTAATTTAGAATTTTTTTTTGAAAAAAAAAACATTTGTATGCGGAATAGAATGATTTAAGTATAGTACAAATTTTCACATATTTTGGCAGCAAAACGATACCTCGTTAACATTGCCAGCATATATGGTCCTAAAAATCTTAAGTCAATTTTTTTGCATCTTTATGATTATATATGTTCTTGTGAGCAAGACTTTTTTCATTTAAATAAGGTCAATATGTTCTATACTGTTGTGAAATATCTGTGGAAAATGAAATACTATTGCTCTCAATACTTATCTACTATATTATGGCCATATTTAATTTACCATTGAAGCATCGACGGATTTACAATGACAATAAATATATCTTATTTTTAAACAAAAAAGTTTCAGAGGAATTTTAAAATCTATCCATCGTATACTTTCTATAAATTGGGGAAATTAATTTAATTGCTCCAGATTTATTAAATTTACTTCCTTAGTCATTTCGAAAATTTAAATATATTGTTTTCAAACCGCTTCGTCTCTTATTACTTTTTTATAGGATAGTAAAAAATACAATTACTCAAGAAAAAATTATTATTATTATTATCATCATTATTATTATTATTATTATTGTTATTATTATTCTTATTATTATTCTTATTCTTCTTCTTATTATTATTATTATTATTATTCTTATTCTTATTATTCTTATTATTATTATTATTGTTATTATGACTATTCCTGTTGTTATTATTTTTATTATTATTGTTGTTATTATTATTATTATTATTATTGTTGTTGTTATTATTATTATTATTATTATTATTATTATTATTATTGTTATTATTATTATTATTACTAAACCCATTTTTTTCTCACTGAACATATGTTGTAAGCACGAATTATGTATTAATATTAATATTAATATTGTTTCGTTTTCCCACCATGCGGCAATATGAGAATAAATAAATGGGCTTGAAGGAAAATAACTTAGATATACTACCACTTAAAAAATTACGTTATTTTCCTTCAAACCCATTTACTATGAACGACCACTAAGTAACACTTGAATCAATCAATTCTTTAATAAATAAAATTGACTTTATTAGTTTGATACACTTCCGACTGAAAATTATAGCTCGGAAAATTATTTATGGACAAAGTATGAAGTGGTTGTTTAAAGCAATTAGTTCTTTACTTAACGCAATATTTAATTGTCGCTAGTGTGAACTATTTAAGAAGGAAACGCCGTTGCAAATTTATAATGTACCTTTAAATTATATGTTTCTAAGAATGTTGCAAACTGCAATGTAGCGATGTGTAGTTCACTCACGAACCGTTCACTCTGAACGGTTCAATCAAATGACGGGCGTACTGTGACGATGTTTTGCAACGACCTATAGGTCACTATCACCTAGTTCGTGAACTATAAACTACATGGTGCACGGTGTACTTGTACTAGGTCCTGAACCCGTCGTGTACTAAACCGTTCATGAATCACAACGGCTCGTAAACGATGCAGTATAGTATACATTACATATACAGTACTAACATTTATTTAGTGATAAAGTGTGTTGGTGAACGGAACGAAATAGGAAACTCGATGCAATATTGCAACAGCAGCATTGCCGAGCTGAGTCACAATTTATATGTTGGTATCAGATTTCATTTGGAATAATATAATTAATATATTTGCAAGATTAAATATGTTCTTAAATATGTCATGCCATAGCAAATTTTTGCAATAATGCAAAAATAAACATCTAAATCTTATAGTTCTTCTATTTCATACCGAGTGCAATGCAATCACTTAATATAAAATCAAAGCTTTGACGTTTGAACAGAGAAGATTCGGAATAGAAAATATAAATTATAACGCCAAACAAAACGATTCTATCTAGTTCATTTTATTATAGTTTGTACATTTAATTTTAAAGTGTTAGTAAAGTAGTAAACATTTTCATCAGTAACTACCAATAAGTATTTTAGAACTTCATATAAATAATCGTGAGTATCTAGAGAAGATTATATTTCCTTATATATATGTTTTGTATAAATTATAAACATTGCTGTATTTTCTTCCTCAATCCTAATTCAAAATAAGTATTGTAATATTTAAATTTATTTACTTTTTACCATTTAATATTTTTATATTGAGAAAAAAAGAGATTATTTTCAGTATGTGCATGTATTTCATTATAGGTAGTGAACTAGTTCATTTTAAAAAGATGTTAGTTGTTCACGACCTATAGTTCGTGAACGGTACATTGAAATGAACTATGAACTACGAACTAGGTCCTCAAAGTGACCTACAGTTTGCCATCGCTACTTCAATGCGATAAAAATATTGCTATAAAACTGATAATAATAGTTTTTTTTTAAATTAATCTAAAACTAAAAGCTTGAACTTATGGAACCATCAAAAAGTTAAAAGGCAGATATTAGAAAAAAAAGATTTTAAATTTGTATATGTAAATTTATTATGTAAATTTATGTATTTGTAGGCTTTGTACAATAAAAAATCGATATAAATCAAACGTAAATTTGTACAAAAATTAATAAACTGTTTCAAAATGTTTGAAATAATTCGAAATGCCTTTTTATACAAATTTTTAAATTCGTCCAAGTACAATGTATAAATATTATTAATACATTAATTATTAAGCAATATATTTAAAATATAATTTTCTATACATATATAATATGCGATAAACAAATGGCAAAAGAAGAATATAATATAGTCGAGAAAATGAAAGCAGAAAAATATAGATATGTTGAGGTTCGCTGACGATATTTTTTGATTTTTAATAGCTTTTTTGTACGAAAAAAATAGTTTTCATATTACCAATTCCGTAAATCTTCAGTTTTCGTATTAATAGTTTACGCGACAAATTTTTGTGTACAATATTCCTTCTGCACTAGCGATGGCAAACTATAGGTCACTTTGAGGACCTAGTTCGTAGTTCATTTCAATGTACCGTTCACGAACTATAGGTCGTGAACTACTAAATCTTTTAAAAATGAACTAGTTCACGACCTATATGTAATACATGCACATACTGAAAATAATCTCTTTTTTTCTCAATATAAAAATATTAAATGGTAAAAAATAAATAAATAGAAATATTACAATACTTATTTTGAATTAAGAATGAGGAAGAATATACAGCAATGTTTATAATTTATACAAAACATATATATATAAGGAAATATAATTTCGTTCCGTTCACTAACACACATTATCACATAAATGTTAGTACTGCTATTGGCACTGTATATGTAATGTATACTATACTGCATCGTTTACGAGCCATTGTGATTCATGAACGGTTTAGTACACGACGGGTTCAGGACCTAGTACAAGTACACCGTGCACCATGTAGTTTATAGTTCACGAACTAGGTCATAGTGACCTATAGGTCGTTGCAAAACATCGTCACAGTACGCCCGTCATTTGATTGAACCGTTCAGAGTGAACGGTTCGCGAGTGCACTACACATCGCTATTCTGCACCATATGGCAAATAAATTCAATATTTGAACAAAAAGTTAATTTTTTTTGCATCGATGCAAATAATAATTCATAATTTGCGCTCTTGTTGCACATCACGTAAACTTTTACGCTATTAAAATACGTTAATTCTTTTACGTGTTATTTACAAATACATCAACGTCGTGCGTTGTTGGTTCTTGTGCTCTTTATCTGCGAACTTGAACCATATTTCATATCGAAAGTTATTTGCTGCATAACTTACATTGATTTGTAAATGTACCGTGGCGTATTGGACCAAATCCATCGTTGGTCCATAGTTTTACGAAGAAGCTACGGATATTTGCACGATGGTATTTTGTAGACCGACGTTTATTTTATTATTATTATTATTTTTTCTTTCACGTTTTTGTTTTGGATTTAAACATACTATTATTTTAAAATCTTACGGCGATAAAATTCAGTCCGACAAGTATTGCATCGCTCAACGCCATCTATTGTTAGTTGTATCCAATAATATGGTACTTTGAAAGTCAACGTCTTACTAGTATAAGCAAATCTTGTATAGATGTCGCTGCACCGAATATAGCTAATTTTATATATACCAAACTATGGATTAATTAAATGTTAAAGTAAGTCCATATTTGGAAGATGTTTAATAATATCCTTAATAATAACACAAACCATTATATATCATAAAATGTCCTCAATTTCACAAATATTATTCGGTAATAGGGTAAAAATAAATTAAGCAATTCTGTAGTTTGGAACAAAAAGGGCCAGTGACCAAAATATGGAGCCAAGGTGCATGAAAATTCAAGAAAATAAAAAAGTAAATAAAAAAAATATTTACACTGTTAATTCACCAAATAACATGAATAATTAAAACAAAAAAACTTTGAAAAACAATTTTATGAAAACCATTACGAAAATATAGAATATTACCCAAATACCGTAACAAGCATTAAGTAGCTAGATGCGCATTTCGAAGTCTATGTCACCATCTTCAGTAGTATTAAATAAAATACCTCTGTCACGAATCGTGATTGATATACTATTAAATAAATAAGTCAACATGACAGAAGTATTTCAAAAATGGCATATAATATGACCTATAAATCTTTTAAAACAATACAAATTAACAATTAAGTAAATTAACAAGTAACAGCAAAAAATATTGGTTTTTTAAATCTAAAATAACCTAAAATGACTAAAAATAAATAAAATAAAAATTAATTTTAAATTAAATAAATTAAATAGACAAGATGAAATTGGGCCCGAATCTAAATTCATTAAATTTGATTTAGATTCATGCATGTATATATTTTTATAAACTCGGAATAATTCAAAACACTTTTAAGCAATTTGAATAGGATGGCCTGAATTAGTCAAAAATATGCTCGGCTACAGCACTTTTATCTTTTATCTCTTTACCAGCACCACATTTTAAATGATTCCATTGCACATTTTTCTTCTTTCTTATAGTCCACGCCTCACGCCCGTACAATGCTACCCTCCACACACACATATACATTTAATAGCAGGGTTTTCAAAATCTAGATGTTTGTATTCACTTGGAAAAGACACTTGTTTGTTAGTTTAGTTAAACAGTCCGCAATCCTAAAGATTGGTTGGAAACAGCACGCCATGCCGATCTATCCTGAGCTAATCCCTTCATCTCTCTATAGCTATTCATCTCAACGTCTTCAGCTAGCTGACTCACATACTCCAATCTAGGCCTACCTACCCCTCTCTTTCCCTCCACTCTACCTTCTATGATCAATTGCATAATCCCCCCATGCCTAAGAATATGCCCTACTAATCTGTCTCTCCTACGCTGTAACACTCTCCAGATACTTCTCTTCTCCCCTACTAACTCTAGTACAGCTTCATTTGTTACTTTATCTTCCCAACCAATCCTCATCATCCTCCTATAACACCACATTTCTAATGCTTGTAATCTACGCTTCTCTTCCTTTCCTATAGTCCACGCCTCACACCCGTACAGTGCTACACTCCAAACATATACCTTCAGTAATCTTTTTCTAATACCCAAGTCAATATTTGATCTTAAAATCTGTTCTTTTTCTACGAATGCCTTCCTACCCTGTGCTATCCTACACTTTATATCTACTTTGCTTCGATTATCTTTTGTGATTCTACTGCCTAAATAACAAAAATCTGACACTTCTTCGATTCTATTATCTCCTATTGAGATCTTCATTTTTCTACTGCATTCCTTTTTGTCACACCTCATCACTTTAGTTTTACCTATATTTATTTTCATGTTAAAATCCCTAGTCAATACTGCCTGCATACCATTCAATACCCTTTCTAAATTCTTTTCGCTTTCTTCTAATATAGCTATATCGTCGGCGAATCTCAACATATATATTTTCTCTCCCTGTACATTCACACCTACACTATACTCTTCTTTTACTTTGTTTATTGCATCTTCTATATATAGATTAAATAATAACGGTGAGAGTGTACATCCCTGCCGAACTCCCTTCCCTATTTTTGCTACCTCTTCTTCCCCCTCAATTCTAACTAAGGCAGTTTGGTGTTTATATAAATTAAAAATTATTCTCCTATCCTTATAATCTATACCCGTTTCTTTTAAAATTCTAAACATTATGTCCCAATCTACATTATCAAATGCCTTTTCTAAATCTACAAAAGCTATGCAAGTTACCTTTCCTACCCTATTTCTTTTTTCTACTACCGTTCTTAGTGCTAGAATCGCCTCTCTCGTCCCTCTGTTTTTCCTAAAACCAAACTGATCTTCTCCTAGCCTTTCCTCTACTTTATTTTCTAATCTCCTATAAATAATCTTTAACAATATCTTCGATGCATGTGATAGTAGGCTAATGGTCCTATAGTTCTCACACAATTTAGCTCCTATTTTCTTCGGCATTGTTATTATTCTACTACGCTGAAAATCCTGTGGTACTTCTCCCTTCTCATATATTTTACAAACTAACCTGTATAATCGCTCCTGCATTTTTTCCCCTGCGTGTTTTATTAATTCGGCTGGTATCATATCAATCCCCGCTGCTTTGTTATTCCGTAAATCATTTAATGCTCTATGAAACTCTGACCTAAGTATGCTAGGACCTAAGTCATCCTCATCTATCTGTTCCACATTTTCTAGCTCCTCCATGTCCTGCCTACCTTTATATAAATCTTCAAGATACTCCTTCCATCTTCTAGCTTTTTCCTTATTTTCTGTGAGTTCCTTACCCTGCTTATCACATATAATGTTACCCTTTGGTTTTACTTTAGAAAAATGTGACTTAATTTTCCTGTAGCCCAAATCTACTTTACCTCTTCTCATATCCTCCTCAATATCCTCACAGTTTCCTTTTATCCACTCTTCTTTCGCTAGCTTGCATTTCCTATTAATTAAGTTCCTTAGTTCCTTATATTTTTTCTGTCCTGCTTCTGTGTTTCCTATTTTAATTTTCCTTCTTGCTTCTATCATTTCAACTATTTCTTCCGTGATCCATTCCCTCCTACCTGCCCTTTTCTTTGTGCCTAATACTTCATTTGCTGCTGTAGTTAGCCCATTTCTGATTTCCCTCCATTCGCAATCTATGTCGTTCCTAGATGTTCCATTAGCCATGATTTCTACTTTCTGCTTGTACTTTTCACATACATCAGCTAATTTTAACCTATCGACATCTACTCTGACCTGTTTGGACTTCTGTAATTTCTTGAATTTGACCTCTGAGTCCAGGACTACTAAATTATGGTCACTATCAATATCTGCTCCAGGGTAACTCTTACAATTCTTAATCTGGTTCCTAAACCTCTCTTTAACCAGTATGTAATCTATCTGATACCTCCCTATATCTCCTGGCATTTTCCACGTATATATCCTGCGCTTGTGATTCTGAAAAAGCGTGTTTGCTACCACTAGCTTATTCCTAATACAAAACTCTACCAATCTATCCCCTCTATCATTACGTGTTCCTATTCCATATTCTCCTACTATTGGAACTTCCTTTCCCTTACCTACTACGGCATTCCAATCTCCGATTACAATTAGATTATCCTGTCCTTTAACGTTTGCTAAAAATGTTTGTTAAAAAAATAAAAAAACCTTTCACGTAAATAAAACATATATAGAAATCTGCAATTACTTAATATTATTTGCATCATCATAATTAATACCTGTACAAGGCAATATGTGCATTTTACAATAATAATATACAGCGTTGTGTAATTGATTATACTGATATTTCCTCAATTATTTCTAGTTTTATTAAAATATACTAAAGCGAAATACACACTAATTGGAAATAAAATTAGTTTGTGCGAGGAAATACTTAGTTTGTGATAAATGAATAATATTAATATATTAACTTTGATATCACGAAAGTTATGTACTAATTTAAAAAATTATTACTACGGTGTTAAATATTTGTATAGAATATCACCCAAATATTATTATTTTATTTATTTTATTTAGTTTTATCTCGTGCTACTGAAAATGGGGGCATAGCCTTCGAAATGTACATCTAGCTATTAAATGCTTTGAGTTACGGTATTTGGGTGATATTCTATACTATTATTTAACACCGTAGTGATAATTAAAAAAAAAACAATAATAACAATAATAAATAGCTAATACACACTTGGTAGTGCCTGTTTTGATTTTAGAAAAAAGTATTAAACAATCAGATAATGTCTTTAGATAGTCGTACCGCGCACGTCAACCTGACCAATGTGTGTGATCTCTAAAATACATCAATGCGCACTTGCGATGTGCAATAATGTCGCACAAAACATAGTTTTACCCTAGATAATAAAAACCTTAAATAAGAACACAAATAAAATGTAAAACTTGACTCTATTAGCTAATTATAGCAATTTAAAGCTTTAAGTTACGGTATTAGGGTGATATTGTATACTAATATTGCGTACTAATGATAAAATTTGAATATAAAAAAAAGTTGGGTCAAGCGTTGATAGCTTTAATAATGTGTAAAAAAAAATTTAATAGCTATTTTGATTTTAAAAATGATCACTACGGTGTTAAATTATAAAATAGAATATCACCCAAATACCGTAATTGGGTGATATTCTATATTATAGCTATTTTGATGTTTAAAAATATATTTTTATATAATTTAGTGGTCATTGGAAGACAATAATACAACGATTTTTTTTGTTTTTTGTTGAAAAGTTGTTAAAATAGATAGTCTAATGATTTTATTAATGATTGTTTTTTGACTTTTTAATTTCTTTATCAATTTCTTATATTAATTTAAAAATTCGATGATCTCGGAGAAATACGTTTCTTTTAGTGAAAATTGATTTTAAAATATCTTGTAGTGTTTTATTCGAAAATTAGTTGTTTGTAGAAAATAAAAACAACAAAGGTGGTTTATTTATAAATAAATAATTATATAAGTAAATGCCTCTATAGGCATTTAAAAAAGTATTTTTTGTTCTTAAGTATTTGCGCCAAAATTTATTATTTAAAATTTTTAACATCAACATTTTTTTTTAATTACGCGTTTATTGTTCATCGCATAAAATTTTATAGTTTTTATGTTATGATTTTCTCAAAATTACTTCTTAATAAAATTTTCTCAATAAAAAAAGTACAAATACCAACATTATAATTGAACTTGTCATATATACGAAGACAATTTTAATGTTCGAAAACTAATTTTGCTGTAGCAATCTTTTCATGCAAGAAGATTTTAGCATATACATAACGAAGAAGTTTTGTCGCTGAATGATCGTAGATTATTTTCATATGTTTTTCTGGTTGACTTCATTAAATAAGGCTTAAATTTTCGATTTTATAAGAGATATTTGGTATAGATAAAAAAAGGCCTAGATAAAAAAAAGCCAATTCAAAAAATATATATACAAATCTCATTATATATGATATATTCGATATGATTTTATAGAATTCGCTCTGTTTTTCGCGTGAACACACTGTATAAAAGTTGGAATTGACATTTCAGATAGATGATATTTTTAATGATTTTTGTTGAAGTAATTTTTAATTAAATTCTTTAATATTATTAATATTTTCAGTGATTACTTTTAACTGTTTAAATTGACAATAATTATTAATAATTTATAATCTATAATAAATGTTTTTTCAAAGTTAATCGTAGGTTTCGACGCAATGAAAACGTACATATATACCTTGGAACAAAAAGGGCCAATGTCCAAAATATGGAGCCAAATTACATGAAGCTTTGAAAAACAATTTTATGAAAATTGTTATACAATTTTATGAAAATGCGAAAACGTTTAATACGAAAATGTTTAAAAAATTAAAAACTCCATTTTCCATTTTCTGGCACATTATAATATTGGACATTGGCCACTTATGTACCAAGGTACATATATATACTCATTCAATGTAATTTAGCCGCCAAATAATCTGTTATATAAATATAAATATATAATTTGCCTTTACCATTCTTTTTCTACATTAAGTGATTTTAAATATTCGTAAAGTTTTCTTGAATATTTTGATCAGCTGACTTTTGGCTTTACGCAATCAATCCAATTTCTTAAATCTCCCCTTATTCTATAATGAACGGTTCAATTAATTTTTTTATTCGGTAATGTTAAAGCAAATATTTTTTTTCAATACATTTTTTTGGATAACTTTCGCTGAACGATACCTAGCTTTTTAATATTAATGCTATTAATTGCATACATTACTTTGTTTTTGAATTGCTTTAACCAAGAAACAAAAATTAGCACGTAATTATTTAATAATTATATCCGAATGAAGTGCGTTTAAAATTTTTTTAGCATATTATTAAGATGATTAGAGCAATTAATTTTATTTAAAGTGTCATTTTAAAAAATAATGTAAAATATAAAAAGTACGAAACAGAGAAGGAAAAAACGAAAAATAAAACCAAAAATCTTGTATTATTGGAATTTTTTTTTTAAATGTCATATATATTGATGGATTTAAAGTGAATGAAATCGTTTTTATTTTAATAAATTGTTTAAATCGGTATATTTTGTAAGTTTTCTATTATAGTAATGTAGCAAAATAGTAAAATATTTAGTTATTGTACAAATTTTTCTAGAAAATTGAATTTTTCGCAAAAAACAGAAGAGAAAAATGAATAGAATATCAAGTATGCAAAATTACAGTTCTGAGTAACTTTATAATAATTAATCTGTTTTTCCATTTCATCTCCGAATTAGCATATTTTAAAGATTTAATTTCACTTTCCAATTAAGACTCGTGCGTTGAAAAGCGTTTTTTTTTTTTTAAATTATACTATAATTCTAATTATATTATTTATACTTTTAATACATTTGTTGTGGTAAAATCAGCATTTTCTTTAGTTAAAGAGTCCGCAATCCTAAAGATTGGTTGGAAACAGCACGCCATGCCGATCTATCCTGAGCTAATCCCTTCATCTCCCTATAGCTATTCATCTCAACGTCTTCAACTATCTGACTCACATACTCCAATCTAGGCCTACCTACCCCTCTCTTTCCCTCCACTCTACCTTCTATGATCAATTGCATAATCCTCCCATGCCTAAGAATATGCCCTACTAATCTGTCTCTCCTACGCTGTAACACTCTCCAAATACTTCTCTTCTCCCCTACTAACTCTAGTATAGCTTCATTTGTTACTTTATCTTCCCAACCAATCCTCATCATCCTCCTATAACACCACATTTCGAATGCTTGTAATCTACGCTTCTCTTCCTTTCCTATAGTCCACGCCTCACACCCGTACAGTGCTACACTCCAAACATATACCTTCAGTAATCTTTTTCTAATACCCAAGTCAATATTTTATCTTAAAATCTGTTCCTTTTCTACGAATGCCTTCCTACCCTGTGCTATCCTACACTTTATATCTACCTTGCTTCGATTATCTTTTGTGATTCTACTGCCTAAATAACAAAAATCTGACACTTCTTCGATTCTATTATCTCCTATTGTGATCCTCATTTTTCTACTGCATTCCTTTTTGTCACACCTCATCACTTTAGTTTTACCTATATTTATTTTCATGTTAAAATCCCTAGTCAATACTGCCTGCATACCATTCAATACCCTTTCTAAATTCTTTTCGCTTTCTTCCAATATAGCTATATCGTCGGCGAATCTCAACATATATATTTTCTCTCCCTGTACATTCACACCTACACTATACTCTTCTTTTACTTTGTTTATTGCATCTTCTATATATAGATTAAATAATAACGGTGAAAGTGTACATCCCTGCCGAACTCCCTTCCCTATTTTTGCTACCTCTTCTTCCCCCTCAATTCTAACTAAGGCAGTTTGGTGTTTATATAAATTAAAAATTATTCTCCTATCCTTATAATCTATACCCGTTTCTTTTAAAATTCTAAACATTATGTCCCAATCTACATTATCAAATGCCTTTTCTAAATCTACAAAAGCTATGCAAGTTACCTTTCCTACCCTCATTCTTTTTTCTACTACTGTTCTTAGTGCTAAAATCGCCTCCCTCGTCCCTCTGTTTTTCCTAAAACCAAACTGATCTTCTCCTAGCCTTTCCTCTACTTTATTTTCTAATCTCCTATAAATAATCTTTAGCAATATCTTCGATGCATGTGATAGTAGACTAATGGTCCTATAGTTCTCACACAAATTAGCTCCTATTTTCTTCGGCATTGTTACTATTCTACTACGCTAAAAATTCTTTAGGTTACCAAAATGTAATTTGTTCTATATATATTTAAAAAAAACAGAAAAACATTTAAAGTGATAATATAGAATAGGGTGAGGATTGGGTGGGTGGTTAAGGTGACAAATGAAGAATTAAGATTCTTAAACACGAAGGTAAAATGCAATTAATTATGATTTTTTTTATATATATTTTTTTGCTAATCATTTTCGGCTTTTAACCATGTGATTTCTTTCGCAGATTTATTTATTTATTTAATCTTCAATAATAATACATGTAAAGTCAAAGTGGAAATCGCAAACATAAACTATTGTACGGATTATAAGTATTATATTGTCTTCTTCAAGGAATTTGGGGACTATTAAATAATATTTGTTGTAATGTTCGACAAAAAATTGTAGGAGCAGTTACTAAACATTTTAAATTTTATAATATATAATGAATAATAATAAAAAACGAATTAAATTTGAAGGTCTTGAAGTAAAAACTAACGAATTATAATTTATAATGAAATTTTGGTTTGCTCAAATACTAGCACGTATTTTTAATACTCGCCAAATGTAATTTTGATTTATTATTTTATAAAATTATTAAATATGACGTGGATGCTTCAAATGCTTCTGTAGATGCACATAAAAACATTTGAAGTGTTATTGTAGAATAGGGTGAGGATTGGGTGGGTGGATAAAGTGACAAATTAAGAATTAAGATACTTAAACATGGAGGTTTAATGCAATTAATTATGATTTTTTTTTTATATATCTTTTACTAAATTATTTTCAGCTTATTTTTCTAGATCTTATTTTTTGTACTTAAGGCTCAATATTTTTAGGGTTGCTCCTGAAGAATGGGGCTTTTGAACGGTATATATTATCCATTTTTTAATTTGCAATAACATGTCGAAAAATGTATAAATTTCATCAAAAAAAGATCATTTTCAGACGCTGTTTTAATGCGGAAGCTAGTGAAAACATTAGAAAAAAGCTTGACCGTTCCATAGCTAGACATCTTATCTACAACCAGTAAAAATTGGGTAATTTAATTTGCTTTCGTTTAATAGTTGGGCTAACGTTAGTAAACCCTTGTAATCCAGCATAAAAACATATGAAATTACTTGTTTTGGGCCATTTTTAGTATAGCGTAGTATATAGAATTCATGATAGATGGTGCTGGTTTACTCATACGTTCTTTATGACGTATATCTACGTATCCATATGGACCTGATATAATACTTTATTCAAAGTATGATAGTATATAAATTAAATAGTGCATTTCTGCACAATTATAAATAAAAAGTCAATTAAAAATAAAAATGTAAATTGTAAATAGAGTAGAAGTAATAAAAAGTGAATAAATAGCAACAGAACATTTATGAAAAGTTTATTTTGTTTATGGGCGTGATGCAACGTTGCCACATTTCAATATACGAATATAAGCAATCTAATAATTAAGCTATCTTTCAATATTATATGTTCATTAATTCTTAAATCAGCAGAAATAGTTATCGATAGTGTTTATGTTTTAATTTTCTTAGTAATCAAAATTTTGGAGACGCTGAATTTTTGATCTTAATCTCAAAGCTAAGAAAATGTAATTTTAACTCAAATACTGTGAACATTTTTAAAAGCTATTTGTACGATCGAGTTCAATTTGTTACTTACAATAGCGAAACAACTTGTTGACTCCCCGTTAGTGCCGGAGTTCCCCAAGGGTCTATACTGGCGCCGATCTTATTCTTGATCTATATCAATGATTCTTTAAATAGCGACTTAAAATTATTTGCGCATGTTACTATTATAATTTGTAAAGAAGCAGACCTAAATGTTTAAAACAAAAAATCGCTTCAAAACTTTAACTCATTAAAGCAGCTAATAAATCCTGTCCCAATGAATCTAAATATTTATGTACATTAAATTTCTGACGACTGAAAATGTTTTATAAACATTATCACGAATAAATTGATAAATTGATTTCATCGGATTTTTTTCAAACCGCAACATCAGAAGGTAGTGGGTTCGCATCTTGTAGGTACAAAAAAAATTCACAATGAAAACAGGCGCTAGTTGTTTGCACGTTTTTTTTTCACAGTATAATATTTGATCCTTTCAAGCCCAAATTTCGTACAATTTAATAATGCTGTTTTTCTTTTGTTCCAGGATGGCTACTCAGCCACATCTGCCCCACATCACCGACGAATACATCTATCTCTTTCTACATGCCTGTTACTACAATTTGGACAAAACAAAGCACAACATAGAATGCTATTTCACCATAAAATCGAACACGCCACTGTTGTTCAGCGACCGGAATTTGTATTCGGAACGAATGATGGCCGTACTGGAACTGGGGTGAGAATTATACAGCTCGAATAGCGTGGGGTGTGTATTAGATCCTTGCGGTACTCCCCCGCCGTAGGTTGTTATAGATCGTTGGGGAATTTATGGTTTATATAATGTTGAAGAAAAGAGTCCGTGTTTGTGTACCGTACGATTTTATTTGCAAAGGTAGTTAGGATTGTGGTTATTATGTCAACTTGTATAGAAATTTAGGGTTATAGTGGACAGTTTGTGTGTTGTTTATAGAAAGGGGGTGAATATGTTAGTGGAGATGCGTATATGAAGATATTATATGTTGGAAACGCAAGAAAATGTTTGGTGGAACGAAAGTTCCAAAAAAATATTATTTTCTGAGCAATTATTGTTATAAATATTTTTTAATATACAGGGTCCACCTAAACGCAAAGGCTAATGATAATAAAACGCGGAAAATTTGTTTAAAAACTATTTTCATATATACTTTAACACATGAACATTTCAACTTTAAAAAAATCTTAAATGAGCTGTCATACTTATCTCTATTTTACTTATTATTCTGATTGAATTTTGCTTTACAACAATGTATTGCTATTACAATTACAAAATATAATAATAATAATAATAAATATAAAGAAAACTATACATTTACATTACATAATTTTAAACAAGCACCTTTATATCAGCCTACCCAACAGTCATTAGCATATTTCATACCAACCGATAGCAATAAACTTTTTAACTTCTTGTTTTATATCATTTATGTTATGTGAGTACAAATAATAAAATATTTTACAAACCACATTCTTCGGTTATGTCAAACTAGACTTATGACATCAAGAATTAAGGAAGAAATCGGATAATTCTTGTTGCAAAACAAATTGAGGATGAATTTATCGGATGTTTCATTTTTCAATTTATTTATTTTTCTTAAAGCTCTTTATATAATATGGGTAAGTTAATATATACATTTGCTTGTTGTAAATTATATTTGATGGTTTCGTAAACATTTTACGCTTTTTATAATATTTTTTTTGCAATTAAAACACATTGAAACTAATTTGAATAGGATGACCTTGTGGGCTTGTGGTCCAGGAACCGCAGAGTTATACTACTGACCTGATTGAACAAAAATATGCTCGGCTACAGCACTTTTATTTATTTTTATTTAATCTGAAATGAGCTAAATGCTCCTTAGTAAATCTAGTTTCAATTGGTCTACGTGTTTGTCTTCTATATATACTTTAGGACAACTAGAACAAGATATTTCATAAATACCAGATTTTTTTATTGAAATCATTCAAATCTTTGGGATTTCCTAGAAAATTAGTAAGGTTAATAGAACTATTATATATTACAACATAAGTCGTAAGGTTTATTAAATTAATTTTCCTTGTGCATATAAAAATGCATCCGTAAATTTAATTACAAATTAGAAGTGTAACTTTTTATGCCGTGCTAATTATAATAACCTCAAAATTATCGTCAAAGTAAGCATTTTAACTCATCGGCTGTCATCTATGAAACAGCTGATTCGTATACAATTTGACAGGTAACGTCAGTATGTATTTTCCGATTATAACTGGATTGTTTTTAGTATATCAACAATTCTAATGGGCTCTAAAGTAGCTACAAATATTATTTTTGCTATATTTTTGTTATTAATATACAACGAATCATTTATTATTTAAATTAATCGTCGATGAATGCACTCCTGTGTAATGTTTACATTAGTTCAGTGAGTAGTTCTTATGCATTATCAGCGACGTATGGCCTACTTGCGCAATATACTCTGTTCGAGCAATATCACATGGAAAAATGATTTCACTAAAGCCATTTAGCACCTCGTCTATAAGAATGCTTGGTCCATACTCTTCTGAAGTAACTTTCTAATTTGGTGATAAATGATATATCCAATCAATTTTATATACAATACAATTATTACACTGGATAATAGAGATTGTTTTTTATATTAATCGCATGTCTAAAATATATTTTTTATTCATAAACGACGGTTGCTTCTAACCATTTTTCCATCTCGACATTTCACTTTAGCTACAAACTACAAGCCTAACACGCTTTGACACACTTCCTACGGTTGTCTCATTACAATATTTAAGTAAATGATTCTGCACTCCTTAGATAATGTGCCAGAGGTAATAATGGAAAGTGAAACCGGGTCACAGACTGAACGTAATGTGATAGAAAGTCCTAGAACTTCATAAATCATCATGCGTCTTCGTATGCGTATAAAAGAGGACTTAACTTATTAAATTTTGTTGCATTTTGAAGAACTTGAAGCGTTGTTATAAAACCAACAGATCGTTGTTAATTCGATGTAATGTTCCACAATGGTTCACTTGCAAATATATGCAATAAAATGAAGTAAATCTGTTGAAATAGCTAGCAATTTATTTGCCTATATGAGTAAATAAGTCTTGTCAAAACAGTGCGATTAAAAAATAGTAACAATGCCGAAGAAAATAGGAGCTAATTTGTGTGAGAACTATAGGACCATTAGCCTACTATCACATGCATCGAAGATATTGCTAAAGATTATTTATAGGAGATTAGAAAATAAAGTAGAGCAAAGGCTAGGAGAAGATCAGTTTGGTTTTAGGAAAAACAGAGGGACGAGAGAGGCGATTCTAGCACTAAGAACGGTAGTAGAAAAAAGAAAGAGGGTAGGAAAGGTAACTTGCATAGCTTTTGTAGATTTAGAAAAGGCATTTGATAATGTAGATTGGGACATAATGTTTAGAATTTTAAAAGAAACGGGTATAGATTATAAGGATAGGAGAATAATTTTTAATTTATATAAACACCAAACTGCCTTAGTTAGAATTGAGGGGGAAGAAGAGGTAGCAAAAATAGGGAAGGGAGTTCGGCAGGGATGTACACTCTCACCGTTATTATTTAATCTATATATAGAAGATGCAATAAACAAAGTAAAAGAAGAGTATAGTGTAGGTGTGAATGTACAGGGAGAGAAAATATATATGCTGAGATTCGCCGACGATATAGCTATATTGGAAGAAAGCGAAAAGAATTTAGAAAGGGTATTGAATGGTATGCAGGCAGTATTGACTAGGGATTTTAACATGAAAATAAATATAGGTAAAACTAAAGTGATGAGGTGTGACAAAAAGGAATGCAGTAGAAAAATGAGGATCACAATAGGAGATAATAGAATCGATGAAGTGTCAGATTTTTGTTATTTAGGCAGTAGAATCACAAAAGATAATCGAAGCAAGGTAGATATAAAGTGTAGGATAGCACAGGGTAGAAAGGCATTTGTAGAAAAAGAACAGATTTTAAGATCAAATATTGACTTGGGTATTAGAAAAAGATTACTGAAGGTATATTTTTGGAGTGTAGCACTGTACGGGTGTGAGGCGTGGACTATAGGAAAGGAAGAGAAGCGTAGATTAGAAGCACTTGAAATGTGGTGTTATAGGAGGATGATGAGGATTGGTTGGGAAGATAAAGTAACAAATGAAGCTGTACTAGAGTTAGTAGGGGAGAAGAGAAGTATCTGGAGAGTGTTACAGCGTAGGAGAGACAGATTAGTAGGGCATATTCTTAGGCATGGGGGGATTATGCAATTGATCATAGAAGGTAGAGTGGAGGGAAAGAGAGGGGTAGGTAGGCCTAGATTGGAGTATGTGAGTCAGATAGTTGAAGACGTTGAGATGAATAGCTATAGGGAGATGAAGGGATTAGCTCAGGATAGATCGGCATGGCGTGCTGTTTCCAACCAATCTTTAGGATTTCGGACTCTTTAACTAAAAAAATATAAATAATATTTTTTTAAAAATAGATTTAGCAACTCAGGTTCACCGGCGATATACTTGTAGGTATTTTAGATGAAAGGGAGCAGAATTTAAAACGATGTAAAAAAAAATGTTTAAAAAATGATTTAAATGATATACAGGAAGTAATAACTAGACATTAAAATATAACATTATTTAGTTATAATAAAATAAAAAACATGCGTGAGACTCTCGCGCGGTAGAAATGAAACTTCTTAGCTCCTAGGAAAAGTTGATTTTATGCATTGCTTTTTTATCATTTGTTAACGATTTGATTGTGATTTTGATTGACGCTCTGATCATGAAAGAAAGCATTATTAAGTGTAATGTCGTACAGTCTATAAAGAGGAGTTTGGATTAAATTTTGTAGCCATATTTTTATAGTTCCTTTTCTCACCAAACCAATTAAATATCTCGAGCTGTGTATTTTTATTGTTTTTATGTGGACGTTAATACAATGATCATCATCAATGCCTCTTGGTAAATGATTCACCATCGTATTCACAGATATTGGAACATTAATAATTTGCCCATAAATTCCATGTACATGTCGTAAACGTCGAATTTGCATAATTGGAATTCTGGGTGAAATTAACCTCTCTGACACTAAATCTAATTTTGGTAGATGACCAGGTAATTCTGGGTAGACGAAACCATTTGACTTCGATAACATTGGAATGGTATTCCGAGTGAGAGCATTTCTTCAGCATGAATTGCACGCTATCACATCTTCAATGATAATGGCTAGAAATGCAGTATGTAAAAGTTGCTCGTGCTTAGGATCAACGGGTTTCACATCGTTCTTAAACCATATTCGAACACATATGGAACACAGTGTACCTAGCGGATTATTGAAAAAATGTTTATGAAATTCGCGATGAGCAGGTTGAAAGAATGTAAATTTTGTGTATGATGCACTAGTGGGTGCATTTCTATTTGTCGATGGCTCGCTCAGCTGTATCAGATTCATTTCGTTGATCTGTCACACCGCGTATATCTTCACGTGTAGACGGCACGCCTGAATCAGTGGCATTCAAATTCTCTGTACCACTCACTGTGTCCTTATTTAACGACGGTATCGATTCATCCAGTGTATTTGAGCTCGTTGGAAGGTTATGTTGTCCACCGCGTTTCTTTAACGCCCTTTGCCTGGCTCGATACTCTCTACTTCTTTCCAAGATACTTGTTGGCACTTTTCTTGGCGGTTTATTCGCTTTCTTCCGTTCTCTAAAGGCTCGCACTCTGTCTGTACTTGTCTTTTTCTCCATTTCACTTTTCACACAATGGAAATTGTTAGCTAAAAGATTAAGTTGTGTTTGTGTAATATATAATAAAATACGCAAGCGTCTACTGGTTGCCTTATGCCACGTATACACACAGTACACGCGGCGCATGCGCGTAGCATGTCTATGATGTATGCGACGGAGAGAGTAGAAACGATTCCCCATCTCTTTCAGGCCAATTTGCCCTACCGCGCCTATAGAAGTTTCACTTCAAAAAACTTATTGATGGCATTTCAAGTTCTCGTAATTGCCTTTTACGCAATTTAATTTATTTTTTAAATTAAGCCGAATGAAGATCATTTTCAGATCTCTTCAACTTATTGCCCACAGAGACAAACTTTTGTTTGTATATGTGAAAACAATGAATTGAAAATTGCATTTCTACATCTTTAAAAGTCAGCCACTCGAAAGTTTCTAAATTGAATTTATTTGCCGATGTGCTATGTGGACATTTTTTTTGGATTAATCTGGATAAATTTTGATGTTTCTGCAAATTGAACCAAATTGTACAAATCGTTAAGAAGAGACGTCAAGTAGCGACAATTTCTCTACTGACGCGAGGAGGAAAAATTATATTTGCTTTTTGGTAAAGAACATAATTATACATACGCAGCGCTTAACGGTTTAAAAAGTTAATTTTCAAGCGTATTAAATGATATATACTGTAAATCGTTCACGTGCCACCATAATTTCTGTCGAGCGTGCCATATGAATTCACCATACCCGTTATTAACATGGTATAAGTCACATTTGGTACAGGATTAAATCACAGAATATTTGTGTTATGACATTTATTCATGTAAAGTATATCAAGGACACGCAAATTACATTCTTTTGAATAATTACAGCAACGTGTAGATCAACACTTTCTCCACTTGGAATTTTTAATATCCGGTGTACGTCGTGATTCGGTTGGATCATCCGTTGGTGGGTCAATTGGATTTGGTTTGCATTTGCGTTTATTGGCCATGTATGCTTGCTTGTCATGCATCGTTTGACAACCTTTCAACAAGTTGGGCCGTTCGTCGTGACGTTGCTCCAAAAATGGCCACTGTTTCAACGATTTGGCTTTTAATGCCTCCCGATCTTCCTCCGATCCACACTCTAAAATATTGTTCATAAAAAATAATGTACTATATTCATTCTGATGACATCATAGCCGAAACTATACGCAATCTTTTATATACCTCAACTTGATTTTTATTATTTTTATTTAATTTCCCTATGCTATATTTTTAGATATTTTACTTTTCAATAAATGTACCATTTTATGATACCCTTCATATAAATTTATGGTTTTACTGGTAATGTTTACGTAATGGTCTAATGTCTGTCTAAATATGTACAGTTAATTTTTTTTGTGCTTACTCCCGGGCTGTAAGACGAGTGTGCATTCCCTTGCAGCTGCGGACGTTCGCCAGTTGGAAAAAAATTACAATAGTATTGGTCATATGATGAAAATCATCTGTTTATCTTTGAATGTTTTGGAAAATCATTTAATATCAGCGGTTAAGTAGCACGAAGAGAAATTGCGAAGAAATCATTCCTAGATTTGAAAAATATTTCTAGTTCGACAAACCGGTACGTTTATTATATTTTAACAAGCTCTATCAATCAGTAAAGCGAAGTCATTAGGATTTTTTGAGCTTTTTTGATAATACCTTTGAAAAACTAAGCTATACAAATATTTAACGAGAATATATGATTGCTACAGCTTCATCACCCCACCGTATTTAATTCAACTAAAGTTTCAGTTAGAAATATTTTGATTAAAAAAAGTTCGTTAACAAAATGGTTGAAGTTCGTGATGCAGATAATTCATTGAATTGCACTTAATTGCAGTTAATTCATGCTATACGTAGTAGCGATGTGTAGTTCACTCACGAACCGTTCACTCTGAACGGTTCAATCAAATGACGGGTGTATTGTGAGGATCTTTTGCAACGACCTATAGGCCACTATGACCTAGTTCCTAAACTAGTGCACGGTGTACGTATTCATGTACTTGTACTAGGTCCTGAACCCGTTGTGTACTAAACCAACGACCCGTAAATGATGCAGTATAGTATACATTACATATACAGTACCAATAGCATTACCAACATTTATGTGATAAAGTGTGTTGGTGAACGGAACGAAATTATATTTCCTTATATATATGTTTTAAATAAATTATAAACATTGTTGCCTTTTCTTCCTGATTCTTAATTCAAAATATATAATTTAAAAAGTATATATGTTGAATTTATGTGTTCAAGAATTGGCATTATTAAAACTTATTAAATGATTGAATAAATATGAAGATTTTCGTGTATATTTTGTAAGGTTAATTATTCCCCTGTTGCACCTTGATTCGTGTATTTACCTGGTAAAAGAGTACAGCCAGCTTTTGGTGGGATTCCCTCACAAATTGCATCTTGCCTGGTAGTTCCAGTAGCTTCACTTTTGCCTTCGCCTTTCTTCTTAGGACAGAAGGCCTTGCAGATACTCTGTAATAAACCTTTGGTACCAGATACAAAATCCTTTTCCGCTTCCTTGGAGTCTGGTAAAGCAACATCAAATCGTGGACTAGTTATTGTTTTGTCTAGATTTGGCATTACCGTCACTGTTAACTGAAAATACCATAGAGTTGCAATAAGGCTAGCGTTTCCCCCATTTTCATTGATTTCGTAGAATATATTTAGAGGATGTTTCTAAGGTATGAGGCTTTTGAACGGTATATTTTTTATATTTAAAAAATTTCAATTACATGTCAAAAAAAATCATAACTTTCATCAAAAGTGACGATTTTTCAGACGTTGTTTCATCGATGAAGCTAGTGAAGAAGTTGAAAAAATAATTGGCCTTTCCATAGCTAGACATCTTGAAATTAAACCCAAACTGAAAAGTTATAACAATATTTAAAACTTACTCCATCACATTCCTGTTTTTTCTTCATATATTGAACGCAAGCTTTTCGACCAGCAACTTGAGGCTCTCCTTTCACTGGAACTGAGTACCACTGTTTATGTTTTGTGACGTCGTAAATTACGCTACAGTGTGGCTACAAAACCAAATTCCAAAAAATATTTTTTTACAAAATTTTACAAAAGTTGCAGGCATCACTTTCTTTTCTCATCCCGTCCACATTTCATTCATTTACATCACATTCACACACTCGTTCATGGTCTATCTCACCAATTCACCAAAATCATCGATATGTTTTGCAATTTATCTGTATAGCTACTTCATTCTAGCCCAGCTTTAACTGAGTCCACTTCCTTAATCGCTCCTATCACATTATTTCTATATGCTCTAGCGAATTATCTCACAACATAAAAATTGTCCATTTTCATTGCGATCCTATATACACGTTCAATACCCACACGGTTTTAAGTATCGTATATTTCGTGGGGCTAGTTACTTTTGTTCTTCGGTTGAAACATTTAAATTTTACTTTTCCCGAAGATGAACCACAATAGTCAATAGATACTTTATACTCATTCAACGCATAGATTCTGTTTAACTGGACTAATTTTATTTAAGTCGCTTTTTATTAAACCTGCTAACGTACAATCGACAATTAATTTGCAGCTCTTCATCATTCCTTCCTACAATGTTACATCATCTGTAAATTAAGGATATTAACATTCAGTCTACCAATACAACCTCATTTCCATTCAAACATCTCGTTTATTCGCTATTTTTCACACTCGTCTTCACTTACAAAATTATCACATTTGATCTGTAATGGTGCCGAATCTTCTTTACAGCAAGTCGTACTTGGTTTATCACACCATGTATCTTTGGCTGGGGATTGGTCTATTTTACATGTCATGTTCGTCTTTGCTCGCGGTGGCTTCGTGTTAGAGGATGGATAAACTTCTTTGGTTGGTGGTTCTATACAAACACTTATTTTGAGTGGTGGTATTGCAGGAAATGTGATAATGTCAGATTTCGATCGTGGTTCTTTCTTGAGATGTTTTGGAGGACAATCAGCCGGCTTAAAAGGTGCTATAAAGGATTTTTTTTCTTTGTTTAAAATATCCAGAGTATTTATTTAAAATCTTACGTTGACCATGTTGGGGTGCTGGTCTGCAATCTGATTGATTGTGAAGACTACTTACATCTTTGCAACTATCCTCATAACACGTTCCTTTTCCCATATTATCTCCTTTATCACTAATTTGTCGCAGATACTTACAACTGTCCTTACCACCTGCGCCCGTTTCGAACAGACATACTTTCTTATCAGCATCACCTTTAAGCTATTATCAAAGTAGGAATAAAGGAATAATTTATTATTAAACAGATTAGACTTTACTAACTTTTCTGCACATTTCTTCCGATATCTTTACTTTCTTCATCTTTTCCTCTTCGCAAGGATCCTTTTGTTTACAGAAATGATCGTCGTGTGGTAGATTGAGACTGTTTTTTAACTTAGCCCCTTTACTTATTGCAATCTTGGCAATCTGTTCTCGGGGATCTTGTACGGCAGCCCGAGATCCTTGAAGTTCTTCTATTTTTACACCGGGATTATTTTCCATGACAGGAGCGCATGCATTTGGTCTTGGCTCTATCATTTCTTCATTATGTAGTTTAGGATCTTTAATTTCTTGATATTGATTGCCATCTTGAGGTTTTAAAGATGAACTAAAAATGCTGTTTCCCTTTGATTTAGTTAATGCTTTTGGAGGTCTAGGCGGCGGACAAGGATATTGAAGGGTATCAGCTGCCATTGTACACAAAGTGCTTTTGCTTGTATCCGGCTTTTTTGCTTCGCGGGAAAGATCTACTTTCTTATTTCTTTTTAAGAGATGTGCAACAGATTCTGATTCATCACATGAATCCGATTTTATACTTCCTTTTTCTTTTTCTTCTACCCGAATTAAATCCTCGCATTTTACACAAAATTGTTCTTTCTCTGTGCACGGATCTATACATGGACGGTCTGCATATCGCGATGGATTCATCTTAAGTTCTTTTTGCAGATTGAAAGGAGTTTCTGGATTACAAGGACTGTATTTGCAAATGTCTGCTCCAGATTCATCTTTGGAATTGTCGCATATTTGTTTAGTCTTTTTTATTGTGTTAGCTGCTTTATCTTTCCAAGGATCAGGACAAGGATTTACCTTAGCTTCACAAGGGAATCTTGTAAGTTTTGTCTCCTCACTTTGTTCATTGGTCACTTGTTCCGTAGATTCTTGCTTTGTACTAGTTTTCCTTTTTGGTGTGCGAACTTCAGGTGATGGTTTACATTCAATTTCTTCAATCTTTTTTTTATATGATTCCGGTAACGGTATGCACATACTGGTCAATGCTGGACTCGTAACATGTTGGGGTTTGCTCTGATCGCTATTTTCTCTACACATATCCGATATAACAACTCGAGGCTTATCTGCACATGGATCTGGTGTTACTTCTCTTTTTATGTGTTTGCAAGGTATTTCTAGATTATTTTTAGGTTTAACTGAAATACATTCATTTAATTTGATTGGTTCTTGTTTCGGTTTGCATATATCCAATTGTGCTTCTTTATTATTGCAAGGATTTACGTTGAGTCCAGCTAATTTCACCTTGCATAGATTTTCTTTTGGGGCACAAATATCTGTTTTTGGTTTGCATGCATCTGCCTTTGCAGCACATGGATCTGAAGTTAATTTCGGCTTGCATATATTTTCTTTTGGGGCAGATGTATCAGTTTTCGATTTGCATGGATCTGCCTTTGCAGCACATGGATCTGAAGTTAATTTCACCTTGCATAGATTTTCTTTTGGGGCACAAATATCTGTTTTTGGTTTGCATGGATCTGTCTTTGCAGCACATGGATCTGAAGTTAATTTCGGCTTGCATATATTTTCTTTTGGGGCAGATGTATCAGTTTTCGATTTGCATGGATCTGCCTTTGCAGCACATGGATCTGAAGTTAATTTCGGCTTGCATAGATTTTCTTTTGGGGCAGATGTATCAGTTTTCGATTTGCATGGATCTGCCTTTGCAGCACATGGATCTGAAGTTAATTTCGGCTTGCATATATTTTCTTTTGGGGCAGATGTATCAGTTTTCGATTTGCATGGATCTGCCTTTGCAGCACATGGATCTGAAGTTAATTTCGGCTTGCATATATTTTCTTTTGGGGCAGATGTATCAGTTTTCGATTTGCATGGATCTGCCTTTGCAGCACATGGATCTGAAGTTAATTTCACCTTGCATAGATTTTCTTTTGGGGCACAAATATCTGTTTTTGGTTTGCATGGATCTGCCTTTGCAGCACATGGATCTGAAGTTAATTTCGGCTTGCATATATTTTCTTTTGGGGCAGATGTATCAGTTTTCAATTTGCATGGATCTGCCTTTGCAGCACATGGATCTGAAGTTAATTTCGGCTTGCATATATTTTCTTTTGGGGCAGATGTATCAGTTTTCGATTTGCATGGATCTGCCTTTGCAGCACATGGATCTGAAGTTAATTTCGGCTTGCATATATTTTCTTTTGGGGCAGATGTATCAGTTTTCGATTTGCATGGATCTGCCTTTGCAGCACATGGATCTGAAGTTAATTTCGGCTTGCATATACTTTCTTTTGGGGCAGATGTATCAGTTTTCGATTTGCATGGATCTGCCTTTGCAGCACATGGATCTGAAGTTAATTTCGGTTTGCATATATTTTCCTTTGCGGCACTTTTATCAGTTTTCGATTTGCATGGATCTGCCTTTACAGCACATGGATCTGAAGTTAATTTCGGCTTGCATAGATTTTCTTTTGGGGCAGATGTATCAGTTTTCGATTTGCATGGATCTGCCTTTGCAGCACATGGATCTGAAGTTAATTTCGGCTTGCATATATTTTCTTTTGGGGCACTTTTATCAGTTTTCGGTTTGCATGGATCTGCCTTTGCAGCACATGGATCTGAAGTTAATTTCGGTTTGCATATATTTTCCTTTGCGGCACTTTTATCAGTTTTCGATTTGCATGGATCTGCCTTTGCAGCACATGGATCTGAAGTTAATTTCGGCTTGCATATATTTTCTTTTGGGGCAGATGTATCAGTTTTCGATTTGCATGGATCTGCCTTTGCAGCACATGGATCTGAAGTTAATTTCGGCTTGCATATATTATCTTTTGGGGCACTTTTATCAGTTTTCGGTTTGCATGGATCTGCCTTTGCAGCACATGGATCTGAAGTTAATTTCGGTTTGCATATATTTTCCTTTGCGGCACTTTTATCAGTTTTCGGTTTGCATGGATCTGCCTTTGCAGCACTTGGATCTGAAGTTAATTTCGGCTTGCATATATTTTCATTTGGGGCACTTTTATCAGTTTTTGGTTTGCATGGATCTGCCTTTGCAGCACTTGGATCTGAAGTTAATTTCGGCTTGCATAGACTTTCTTTTGGGGCACATTTATCAGTTTTCGGTTTGCATGGATCTGCATTTGCAGCACATGGATCTGAAGTTAATTTCGGCTTAGGATCTTTTGTAGGTGTTTTTTTATCACAAGAATCTGATCTATTTTCTCCAGAATACGTCGAAAATTTACAAGGATCTGGTTTAGAATTTTTACTCTTTGGCTTGCATAGATCTGTTTTAATTGGAACGCATAGATTGGTGCTATTTTTATACTTATTAGATGTAGCTTTTGATTTTATATGATCTGCAATTGCAACTCGCGGTTCTTGCTTACATGGATTTCTTATAATTGGTATAATTATTTCTGGATCTGTATAATCTTTTATCGCAGAACTATCAGATGGTGAACAATCTATCGGTTTTGAGATACAAGGTTCCCTTGTTGTTTTAAGTTTTGGTTTTACCTGAAAGTCTTCCATCGGTTTGCAAAGTTCATCTGTCTGAGAGAGATTTTGTTTTTTATAATTTGATGCATTTTTGTTAAGTGTTGGTTTACATGGATCAATTTTAAGACACGGATCAATTTTAGGTTTACCAGGGTCCCTTTTAATAGACTTTGATTCGAAAGTCACTATACAGGGATTACTTGTAGATGGCTCACTTTTTGACGAATTGTTCTTCAGATTGCATGGATCGACTTTTACACAAGATTCGTTATTTTTAGTTGCACTTGGTTCACTCTTCGGTTTACACACATCCACTGTAGAGCTCGCAGAACATGTAACATTGCTTTTACATGGATCTACAGTTTTTTGCAGACTAGATTTTTCTTCGCACTCAAATGTTGGTTTACATGGATCAATTTTAAGACACGGGTCAATTTTAGGTTTACAGAGGTCGCTTTTAGTAGACTTTGATTCGAAAGTCACTATACAGGGATTACTTGTAGATGGCTCACTTTTTGACGAATTGTTCTTCAGATTGCACGGATCGACTTTTACACAAGATTCGTCATTTTTAGTTGCACTTGGCTCACTCTTCGGTTTACACACATCCACTGTAGAGCTTGCAGAACATGTCGCATTGCTTTTACATGGATCTACAGTTTTTTGCAGACTAGATTTTTCTTCGCACTTAAGTGTTGGTTTACATGGATCAATTTTAAGACACGGATCAATTTTAGGTTTACAGAGGTCGCTTTTAGTAGACTTTGTTTCGAAAGTTACTATACAGGGATTCGTTTTAGGTAGCTCCATCTTCGATGAAATGTTCTTTAATTTGCATGGATCGACTGTTACACAAGGTTCATCGAGTTTAGATTTCGGAGGATCCAATTTAATACATGGTGCCATATTTGGAATGCAAGTACTTGGGTCTTTTTTAACTTCTTTGGCGGTAAAACTAGACTTACATTGTTCTTCACAATCAAAACTAGGCTTACATTGTTCTTCACTAGGCTTACATGGTTCTTTACATTCAAAACTGGGCTTACACCGTTCTCGACTTATACATGGATCTGATGATTTGGAACTAGTATTTAAATTAGAAGGTGGTACCTTACCCAATTTAAGCGTAGGTGCCAACTCTACAGTTTTTTTCACAAGATCCACGTTTACATATATATTAATTGGTTGTTTTCGATCTTCTCCGGAACTAACATGATCTATTTTCGACTTGTTAATTTTTAAATGGAGATTAATCGATGATGTTGATTTTTCACTACTACTAGAAGTATTTTTTTTTTGCAAACTGGAGTTTACTTGCAAAACACATGATTCCGCCAATCCTTTTGTTTTTATTGGAGCACATAGATCATTTATTTTCGTCTTATTTATATTGCTTTTCTCTAGTTCCTTAGGAGAGCAAGGATCGTTTAATTTACATGGGTCGATCGTTTGCGTTTCTATGCAAGGCTTATTTTGTCTACCAGTGGAAGTACATGGCTTATCTTGCTTTCTAGGTTCTTGGTGAGCAGTTTTGGTGTTTTCTTCGCAATCTTTTTCTAATGGAGCTGGTTTTATACAATCAGTTGTGAACTTTTCATTTGACGACTGTTGTAATGAACCTTGTATAATTTCAGAACATGGATCAGTTTCCACCGATGATTCAACAGATTTTGCGATATTATTACATAGATTTAATGGTTTAGAGGTACATTGTTCTACTTTAGGACATTTAATTTCATCTACGGGAATTGATTTAAGAATTTCACACTCATCTTTCGATTCATTTTGTTGCTCGCTAGCAATCTCTATACTTTCACAAATTGCATTCGACAACTTTTCACAATCCAGATTGGTTTTCTTCACTACAGGAATTGCCCAATTCACTTTACCGCAAGCTTTCGAATTCAATTTAGCTATTTTATCTTTGGGATTTGAAATAGGAGGCTTTACTTTAGATTTACTTGAACTTGCTTTATTTATTTTACAAATTTCCGCAAGTAAATCGGTAGAACCTTTTCTACCAGTTTGATCTTTACAGTTTAATGGATGATTTGTGAGAGCATCCTTAATTCTATTTGTTAGGCAGGCTCTAGCTTCTCTTTCAAATTTTATCTTGTCAAAAATAGCTTGGAAGAAACTGTCTTCCTCATCTTTCTTGAAACAGTCAGCATTGACATCTCTTTTGCCTTTTTGAATTTTAATATCAGACTTTTTTACACAATTACAGTACATGTTTTCAATTACGCAAGAAGCTATTTTATCGGTTGGTGTCGATCTAGGAATATCAGTATGTTCTGGATTGCACGGATCAAATTTTTCACAAACACAGCAAGTGTTCTTCAATTTTAAGACAAGTTTGCCTTCTATGATTTTACATTTTTTTAATTGAGCCTTATCATTATTTCCATTGCACGATACAGTATTTAAAGGAATCGGTGGTTCACAAGCATCTTCAGTGGATTTACAAGTTTCTTTCATACATCCGAAAATATCTGCTGTCTTATTGCATTCACAATGTAGATTACCAACTCTGCAAATTGATTTCTTGTCACCCATTTTTCGGTTCGGCGGATCCCTATGTTCCGGTCTGCATGGATTATAAATTTCACAAACGCAAGTTTTATCTTCAAACTCGCAAACAAGTTTGTTTCCGCAAATGTTGCAAGGCGATTTCGTTTCGGGCATGCATGGTTTATTTCTTGAATCTTCTTGGCAAATCTCTTGTGAAATATTGATCTTTGGAATGCTTTCAGTTGTAGAACATTTCAACGACTGTGTCATTTCCTTGCAAGGGTTTTGTGGAATACACTCGTCTTTATTTGTCTCGGGGATTTTCGATCCGATCTTATCGTCGACAATTTTGCAAAGGTTTTCCGACGCGAGGGGACCTACTGTAAGATCTTTACTCGGTGATGGGGTTATAGAAATCGTTTTTGGTTCTAACTGTTTCGTACCGAGGACCTTATTTTTGTTTAATGCATCACATAATTTATTTGTTTTCGATAGCACATTTACTTCCTCGTTACATATATTTGTTTTAGAAGCATTGTTACTAACAGCTACTGTTGCTTTATTCTTGATTTTGCTGTGAATCGTTTCACAAATCCCGCCCATTCTCATTTTAAAATCTTGATATGGTGACATCTGGGCAGGTGATGGCTTTATAGGTAATTTACTAACTGTTGGGGTCTCTATTAGACATTTGGTACTACAATCAGAAGAAGAAGCTACATATTCACCACTTTTCTTCTCTATTCTAGTGCAAACACAAAACACATCTTCAATCTTACAACAAAATTGCATATCGCCTGGCTTCGGTTTTGATATACTTTGATGTTTAGGATTGCATGGATCGTACTTTTCTAAGACGCAACACATGTTCTTTAATTGACACACAATTTTACCATCAACCATCTTGCATGGTATTTTCTGATTGTTCAGCTTTTCCTTACATGGATCATTTTGCATTTCATTGATAGCTTCTAGTGCTTTAGATAGATCACGACAACCATTAGGCTTGGGTGGACAAGTTAATGGTTTTTTTTTTTTTGGCTGACATGGTAAATCCACTTTCTTACATTTAATGTCCTTCCTCGCTGCATGCCCTCTACTATTACTATCACCACCTACATTCGTTGATCCACAATCATCATTTTGTGATGGAGGTGAAGACGACACTTGTCCTTTACTAGCCAATTTAGATTTTTTCGCTGTAGAGGATGGACCGTCTTTAGTTATGCTCGAATATTTACGGGTTTTATGCGTATGATAAGATAATTTTCCTAAACGTATGTTCGGCGTTTTTTTAATAATCGAATTTTCTTTACCTATTGCAGCTGTACTATCTGAATCTTGTTGTAGTATTCCTGTAGATTCTTTTTTCGATTCATAATTTTTCGGATCTTCAGAGGAACAATCTTGAGTGCATGGATCACAAGATTTAGATAATTTATTACTTGTAGCAATTGTTGTTGAGGTACAAGGATCACTTATTTCAAAAGGTGTGTTATCCGTCAACGAAGGATTACGATCTGTATATTTAGAAGGAGGGTCAGACAATTTTGGCAAATGTGAAATCGGTTCGACTCTCGGTTTTTGTAATTCCTCTTTAGGCTTGCATGGATCATCCTTTTTTACTTTTAACTTGCATAACCCGTCTATATTTGTTTTAATATTGTATATATCAATATTTTGTTGACGAATGCGATCTTTTTTTATTTGGCACGCATTATCGTTACTAGTTTTTGACTTGGGACCATATTTACCAGGATCACCAGTTTTCTCACAAAAATATGCACCAGTTGTTGGATAAGGTATTTTACCCTGCATAAATCCCTTTCGTAGCAGCTCAATTAAATTCTCTTTTGAGTTATGATTTCTATACTGACAAAGGAATTTTCGGTGTTTTCCAGCTGTTTTGTACGTACTGGATGCCTTTCTTCCATTTAAACTTGAACCGGACTTGGTTTTACGACAGAAACTATTATAAAAATCAAAACCATTTTGATGCGTTGCTAATGCAAGTAGATCATTTGGACTAAATGAGTTTTCTAACGAATTCACTCCAAATTTGATGCCAGGAAGATAAAGTTCACGAGATTTTGTGGGTACGTTAATTACAAGTGAATTTGTTATTCTTGGAATGGCATTTGTTGCTCTGTTTACACGCTGCAAAAGGAACAAATATATACCCATTATGAACCATCAAAACTTTTATAAGATTAGTTGTTTATAATATTTATATTTAACTTACGTTTACATTTATTACTGAGGATTTTGAAATAGGATTAAAATTCATGATTGTGAAAAAGGGTTTGTCATACACATAATTTTATATTTTGTCAGAATTGACAACATCATTTTTGATCATTCCATTGTTACAATATTCTGTTTTTTTAATTGCAGGCACTTAATACGGTTACCAATCCCTACGAAGGAAGGCTACAAGATCCTCATGTATACTGTGAAGGATCCAGACTATACCAAATTGGTGTTCAGCGATGCTGTTAAAGGATTTTGTATGTACAATGACTGTATATTATCAGAAGATGGCTTGGTCGATGGGTAACGTTAGATTGAACACATCGAAACTGGAAATTTAAGTAATCAATTCTTGCAGATATATAATTCTTTTCGATATGAAAGGTGTTTCGCTGGGTCACTTAGCCAGGGTCAGTCTACCAGCGCTAAAGGCATTTATGGTTTACATACAAGTAAGTACAATATAGTTAATGTAAAATTTTGGAATTAGGTCATTGCCTTTTTGGTGCTCAGGAGGCTCATCCAGCTAGGTTAAAAGGAGTTCATGTGCTCAATACTGCTAATTATATCAATCATGTCATGAGGATAATAGCGCCATTGGTCAGATCCGAAATCGTGGGTCTGGTTAAATTTCACAAAGGTAACGAAAATTGATAACCTGGACTCGATTTCATTTAATTTTATTGTAACATATCCAAACAGACCTGAATTTATTCTAATTTACAAGGCGGACTATTCTTCTGATCAGAATTTCATCTCTTTTAGGTGTAGTCCCCGAAGGTATAAGCAAAGATTTGCTGCCCCTTGAATATGGTGGCAAAGCCCCCAGCATAGCCGACCTAGACGCGGATACTAAGAGCATGATTGACATTTATGCCCCCTGGCTGAGGGACACCGAACGATATCGTGTAGATGAGAGTAAGCGCGTGCGCAAGGCCAGCTGGTGGGGTCTATTCAACGGCACTAACCAGGTGCCAAATCCGCAGCATAGCTTAGATAAACAGAAACAGACGTTCTTTGCGAACTTGCAAATAGATTAAATTAACGAAAAACGAATTTCGTAATTGATTCGATGATTCGATTTTGGAGTTGTTGGTGACGTAAGCATTAATTACAATAATATTTAGATATAATCAATTGTATCTGTTCTTCAGTGTTACATGTGATGAGCATGTTAAAATAGTAAACAACTCAATTGCTTGATTGGATCTAGTCTCCCCCTTAACTAATGGGTAGAATATAAAACACTTTTGTTTTATATACTGCCTATTCTGTTGTTTAGTAAAATTTTACGTAACTTTTTTATTGTAAACTAACTAACTAATTGTTTAACATTTGTATATTTGAATGCATGTTGTTGTGGGTGTGCTGTTTTGTAGAATTTGTAGACTAACAATTTATGTTTTTGTATATTTTGTACGTAGGCCACTTTTTTAAGCTTCTAAATAAATTTATCTAGGTAATAAAAGAGCTAAATAAAAAAAAAAAAAACAAGTAAAAGAAAACGTTCTATCAATAAATGAGCTCAATTTAAAATAATTGTATACTTAAAAAATATATATCCTTAATATTAAATGCAATTGTTACGATTCTTTTCGTCATATTTGATATTTTGATACAACATATTGGACATGATATTATTGGAAGGAAAAAATATTTATATTTGTATGAAATTTCTCGACCGTTTATGTCCGTTATATTATTTTGTAAATAAATTCTCAATTTTTCTATTTCTCTAATATTTCTTTTCAGATTAAAAGTTTTGATCTATGACAGATTGATCACGCTCTTCGTCTTTAAACTCTTCTGTAACTCTTAAACTGAGCGAGTTCCCAATGGTGAGTAGCTTTGACCTATCCTGTATAATATCTTTCCATTAAACCATAAAATTTCCATCAAACCAATTATTTATTGAAAAATCTTTATCACGTTTGTAGAGTACTTTTAAATGTCGTAAGAAAACTAAGGCAATTTATTTGACAAATCCCTTCGTCATTAATAATACAAAAGCTGAAAATTCTTTAGCGATTTTTTTTAAAGGTTTTCCACAAAAACATTAATTGCTTCGCAATTAAATGCTTATTGCTCTTTGAAATGTGCCTTTCCAACAAATAAGACGCAACAAGACGTGATAATTATAAATGATGTAAGGTAATAATTATTACTTATAATCTATAATTTATTTTACTAATAAGATATCCGCGATTGTTTAGATTCTTGCAGTTTCAATATTACTTAATTTAATGCAACACACGCAATTTTGTATGGATTTAGATTCTCATAGAATCTGAATCTATCTTGGGTTATCTAATCACATAAATGCGGAAATAAATGCAACTCAAGAAATAGGCAATAATTGAATTAAAAAATACAATAGTGCTCGTTATCTAAGAGAAAGCAGTTGTTGCATCGTGCAAATGTAATAACATCCGAACTGTATCGTTAAGTGCAGATTCGTGAAGAAGATTGATCAAGAAGCCACTTAATTCTAAACGTATTTGAAATGCACTTAATTAATGTAATTTAAATGTATCCGTATAATACTGGAGTGTTAAAAAATATCGGTCATTTTAATATATCAAATAATTCACTACTATTTAAAAATAGTCCTTATTAAATAAATCAAATAGACAAAATGAAATTGGGCCTGAATTTAAGTTCATTCAATTTTATTTAAATTTATGCATGTATATACTTTTATAAACTGGGAATAATTCAAAACACTTAAGTAATTTAAACGAACTAATTTAAATAGGATGATCAAAAATATGCTCGGCTACAGCACTTTTATCTTTTCTATTTAATCTGAAATGAGGTAAATATTCTTTAAATCTAGTTTCAATTGGTCTACGTGTTTTTCCTATGTATACTTTAGGACAACTAAAACAAGAACTTAATGCTTTAAGTTACGGTATTTGGGTGATGATCTTTAAAAGTAATTAACACCATAGTGATAATTAAAAAAATTGATTATAGGTGTTTATAAAAGTTGTGTACACTTCGCTAGTAAACTACATCCACCTCACTACAATATAGTAAAGGGAAAATTACTCTCTGTAGCTCATTCAAAACGCACCATTAACCAAGATCCATTGAATCGAGCATAGCAAAATAGACACAGACACAGTAGAATAAGGCAAATGCGCGTACATAATGATTTTATATCAAGCCGCCAACACGTGCTAGTGGTGCCTGGACTACCGAGTGGACGATATGTGAACTAAGTCGTGTTGAGCGCTGCGAGCGCGTGGCAAGCGGGCGAAGTTTTGGCAGAGCTCCCTCCATTGGCCCTGTCTGTCCAGAGCAGGTTCTTCGTGAGGATACGGTGCGTGGAGTATCAATGGCGCGACAGACGTTGCATAAATGGGATATAAATTGGGAGAAATATTGTAAAATTCTCAGAAAAATATGTTTAAACGTGTGAAAAAAACGCGTGAAAAACGTGTGAAGAAATTACATTGCGGAACACCCCTGATGACCCCAAGATTACCTAGTTACACCATTGATGACCCCAAACTTCCCTAATTATATTCTTGATGACCCCAAGATTAGCTACTTACGTTCTTGATGACCCCAAGATTACCTAATTAGATTTTGATGACCCCAAGATTAGCTACTTACTGTTTGATGACCCTAAGATTACCTACTTACATTTTGATGACCCCAAGATTAGCTACTTACATTTTGATGACCCTAAGATTACCTACTTAAATTTTGATGACCCCAAGATTACCTACTTAAATTTTGATGACCCCAAGATTACCTACTTACATTTTGATGACCCCAAGAGTACCTACTTACGTTCATGATGACCCCAAGATTACCTACTTACGTTCTTGATGACCCCAAGATTACCTACTTACATTCTATATCGAATTGCATAATATCCCCATGTCTAACAATATGACATACCAGTCTATCCCTCCTGCGCTGTTATACTCTCCAAATACTTCTCTTCTCCCCTATTAACTCTAGTACGACTTTATTTGTTACTTTATATTCCCAACCAATTCTTAAAGATATAAATTGTAGGATAGCACAGAGTAGGAAGGCATTCGTAGAAAAGCAGCCGATTTTAAGATCAAATATTGACTTGGGTATTAGAAAAACTATATAAATATAGAAGAAGTGACCTTTCTTATTTAGTAAGTAGGATTACAAATGATAAGCGAAGTATGGTAGATATAAAATATAGGATAGCAAAGGGTAGGAAGGCAGTCATAGAAAAGGAGAGATTTTAAGATCAAATATTGACTTGGGTATTAGAAAAACTAGATAAATATAGAAGAAGTGACCTTTCTTATTTAGTAAGTAGGATTACAAAGGATAACCGAAGTATGGTAATTATAAAATGTAGGATAGCAAAGGGTAGGAAGGCATTCGTAGAAAAGGAGCCGATTCTAAGATCAAATATTGACTTGGGTATTAGAAAAACTATATAAATATAGAAGAACTGACCTTTCTTATTTAGTAAGTAGGATTACTAAGGATAAGCGAAGTATGGTAGATATAAAATATAGGATAGCAAAGGGTAGGAAGGCAGTCATAGAAAAGGAGAGATTTTAAGATCAAATATTGACTTGGGTATTAGAAACACTATATAAATATAGAAGAAGTGACCTTTATTATTTAGTAAGTAGGATTACAAAGGATAACCGAAGTATGGTAATTATAAAATGTAGGATAGCAAAGGGTAGGAAGGCAGTCATAGAAAAGGAGAGATTTTAAGATCAAATATTGACTTGGGTATTAGAAAAACTATATAAATATAGAAGAAGTGACCTTTCTTATTTAGTAAGTAGGATTACAAAGGATAAGCGAAGTATGGTAGATATAAAATGTAGGATAGCAAAGGGTAGGAAGGCATTCGTAGAAAAGGAGAGATTTTAAGATCAAATATTGACTTGGGTATTAGAAACACTATATAAATATAGAAGAAGTGACCTTTATTATTTAGTAAGTAGGATTACAAAGGATAACCGAAGTATGGTAATTATAAAATGTAGGATAGCAAAGGGTAGGAAGGCAGTCATAGAAAAGGAGAGATTTTAAGATCAAATATTGACTTGGGTATTAGAAAAACTATATAAATATAGAAGAAGTGACCTTTCTTATTTAGTAAGTAGGATTACAAAGGATAAGCGAAGTATGGTAGATATAAAATGTAGGATAGCAAAGGGTAGGAAGGCATTCGTAGAAAAGGAGCCGATTCTAAGATCAAATATTGACTTTAAAGATTACTGAAGGTATATGTGTGGAGTGTAGCATTGTACGGGTGTGAGGCGTGGAAATAAGAAGAAATGTAGAATAGAAAAATTCGAAATGTGGTGCTATAGGAGGATGATGAATGAATAGCAATGATGACTCTCTAACTAAGTAGTGACATTTTATAATGTAAATGTTAAAGAAACAAATAATTTTCTTAATATAGATTTGATCACGATACACACATACATTTATTATAAGACTTACCACTGGGCGAGTTTAACATCACCTTGCAGAAGAAGCAGGACATTGCACCGGTGAAAATCGTAAATATAAATCGCAACTCAAGACGTTCGCAACATTTTCAATGTCTTAAAACAAGTACATAAAGCTTGAAAGGGCAGCTTGAAGCGTTAAGCTAAACGAAATCCAGGCACTCATTTCACAACTACTTATAATAAAAATAATAAAAATGCTAGATTAGGAAAGTACAGCCAAAATGAATGCCGTCAAATAATAAGATATATAAGGCTCATCCTTGCTAATCCCAACATCCCTGTTTCTGCCTACTTCGACCGGTACCCTTCCGGTACCCATTCTCCTGGCACCCCCTTTACTCCACCACTGTCTGCAACGCATACTCTCTCACACACACGCATACAACAATCCTGCTGGCAGCGGCACCAGCAGCCCCATTACCATTGAGTCCTGCCGGCCGCATGATCCTGCCGCGAGGACACTGGCGGCGCCACATGTCGCGCATCCGATATACGACCCAGTAACCAATATGGCGGCTCGCGAGCACAGCTCACTACCGCGCTCGTCGTCGCGGCCGCGGCCATGTTCGATCCACTAAATCACTAAACGGGTAGTGTCTGTAACAAATTTAGAAATTTAGCGCGCACAGCTGAAACGGGGCCCCCGTATAAAGGGTTCAGTACGCGGTATAACATAGGCCCTCGCTCCCTCGTACATTTTCTTGTTGGATATGTACGTTCGTTAATAGTAGAAATACCGTGATGAGCGATTGATTTAATTGTATATAGAAGATGTTGCGGTGAAGATGTGCGAAGCGATGGATTTAGGATTTGCGTAACTAACAACCGCCCGCACTATCGTAGAGGAAGATTGGAAATTGGTATGAGTTTTGTTCAATTTATTTATAAGAGTTATTGTTGCTCCGTGCCTTAGTGAGTTTTATTAGATAAGCGTTCGACATTAGATTATTTAGTGAACTAGCACAAAACATTAGTTTAGCAAACATATAATTCTAGATTATATAGCTTATTAATGTAATTTGTAAATAATTTCATCGTACGCCTTCATCGTAAAATACAAGTGCAATTCATTTACTATCACCCATTACAATATAACATAAATATATTTTTAGATCTGCACACTCGACTAATATTAAGTTATACATTTTTACGGATTTTATGATATTTACACCATGTATAACCACTTCCTTGATTTATGTTAGTATCAAAGGGATTTTCTGATGCCGATATCCACTGTTATAAATTATATAATTGTTTGCTATTAATAGCACATTTCTAGGGACTAGGAAGTTCGATTTGAAAATTGCTATTATGTGAGTATACGTATATATAAATGCTGTTGGCCTTTTATATAGCATTTTAAGATTCTCGTCTCGCAGTATTTTTATCGATTCACTTTCGAACACATGCCGTTTATTACAGCAATTTTTTTATATCTGCAACTTTTTATCCTACCATATCTGAGCCCCGTACTCTAATCTAAATCTACTTATTCCCGTTTTTTCGTCTGCTCTACCCTCTATAACTAATTGCATCATTACCCGGTGTATCAGATCAAGCTTTATTATTTGTAATTCCTACTATAGCACTACATTTCAAATGCTTTTATACTACGTTTATTCACTTCCTTTCCTATTGTCTACATATCACTGTAAAAAGTTGATACTTCCAGTATTTTATTATGTCCTTTTCTAACCTCCATCTTTCGCCTACGTTCTTTCTCGTCAGACCTCATCACTTTGGTCTTGCCTATATTTATTTTTATGTCATAATCTCCGGTCATTACTACCTGCAAACCCTTCACTCTAAATTCTAAATTCTCTAAACACTACATTTTTTTTTAATATTAAGGGGATACCTCATATATGATGGCAATGTTAGGGAGGTACCATTTTACTCTGCGCTAATCCTATTAAAATACGAAGTCATTCTATTTTAACAGACCTTTTTCGAAATAATTTTCCTAAATTATATTTGTGACTTATATATCGTTCGTGTACGTCGAAAATCCATTAAGTCCATCGAAGCTAGTTTTGTAGAAAAAAGAATTTTTAACTTTGATTATATATATAAAATATTTATTATTGTGATTTTGACCATATAAAATATTATTTTCCTAGGAATTAATATAAATAAGATTTTCTAACTTAAAATATGAATTTATGGACTTAATATGACGAACTCAACAAAAGCTGGACTAAGTGGCTTTTACTTGACTGGACTTATACATAAATAGTCTTACATTTAATCGAATTTTACTTCATATTTTCAGTAAATTTTGATTTTTCCCTCTGCAGTTCGATGTGTTGTATATACAGAATTGCGTCTTCCTAAAAAGGGCTTATTTGATTGCTTAATTAATTAATTATGGTATTATTGGACACAACTAACAATAAATAGCGGTTGAATGATGCAATGATTGAATTTGATCATTTAAACTTTTTAAAGCGTGGTATCCCCTTAAGTAAATTACCAAAGGAACAAACGGTTATGATAATCCTAGGTGCTCCAGGAGCTGCGTTTCAATTCTTATTTTCTAAATACGATTTATTATTCTGTAGTGCGACAAAAAGTTGAATATTAAAACAATAAAAACATAAAAAAATGTAAGTTCATCTTCTTCAATATAGTATAAGCTAGTCTTATTCATAAAGGGTTTGTAATTTATACTTTTCTAAATTTAAATTATTCTAAAAATATTTTGAACAATCTTCACATGATTACTTTAGTATAATGATAGCTCTATGCTGAAAAAGTTTAAATATTAGAATAAACAAGACTCTGTCATCAAGTGCAAGACAACTGATTTAATTGGGCAATGATTTGATCTAAAAATGAATCTCCTTAATACATTTTTAAACAATGTCATCTTTTTATAACTTAATATAACACTTCCGAACTTAATATAACGTTACCAATTGCACAATTTTTATTAATATGCCATTTGAAGTTTTTGCAAAAAATTTGCAACATTTGCAACACTTTTGCAAGATTCTAAATTTTTCGGTAAACCAATTCATTATCACAAAAAAGAATCATCAAAAATCCAATCGAAAAATTGATTCTGATGCAGTCATCGATTTGATTGAACAAAATCGATCTACTTTTTCAAACGTAATAAAAATTATTTCGGTGTTATTTCAATCGATAGTTGGCTTTTTTTATTCTCCCAATCAAAATTAGTTTTAGAAACTACAATCTGGACTATCATTAAAAACGAATCATCAAAATCGAACCCTTGTAAGTAATTAAGGCTTTTGTGGTGGCTAAAGACGTGCTAGAAATTTAAAAAATATATAAAAATTTAAGTAATATATTCAGAATCACAAAAGATAATCGAAGCAAGGTAGATATAAAGTGTAGGATAGCACAGGGTAGGAAGGCATTCGTAGAAAAGGAACAGATTTTAAGATCAAATATTGACTTGGGTATTAGAAAAAGATTACTGAAGGTATATGTTTGGAGTGTAGCACTGTACGGGTGTGAGGCGTGGACTATAGGAAAGGAAGAGAAGCGTAGATTAGAAGCACTTGAAATGTGGTGTTATAGGAGGATGATGAGGATTGGTTGGGAAGATAAAGTAACAAATGAAGCTGTACTAGAGTTAGTAGGGGAGAAGAGAAGTATCTGGAGAGTGTTACAGCGTAGGAGAGACAGATTAGTAGGGCATATCCTTAGGCATGGGGGGATTATGCAATTGATCATAGAAGGTAGAGTGGAGGGAAAGAGAGGGGTAGGTAAGCCTAAATTGGAGTATGTGAGTCAGATAGTTGAAGAGGTTGAGATGAATAGCTATAGGGAGATGAAGGGATTAGCTCAGGATAGATCGGCATGGCGTGCTGTTTCCAACCAATCTTTAGGATTGCGGACTCTTTAACTAACTAATTCAGTAGTATAGAATATCACCCAAATACCGTAACTTAAGTAGCTATATGCGTATTTCGAAGGCTATGCTCCCCATCTTCAGTAGCACAAGCTACAAACTAAATAAAATACCTTTGTCACGAATCGTGATTTCAAAAGGATTTAAAAATATGCTCGACTACAGCACTTTTATCTTTTCTATTTAATCTGAAATGAGCTAAATGCTCCTTAAGTCTCGTTTCAATGGGTCTATTTGTCCTATATATACTTTAGGACAACTAGAACAAGATATTTCATAGTTACGGTATTTGGGTGATATTCTATACTATAATTTAACACCGTGCTGATAATTTTTAAATTATATTCAGTATTCATTTCACTTACCCTGTTTAAAATAGCTGTGGCTATAATTGACAAATCGAGTCAAACATTCAGTTGTGTTTTTTTTTTCTTGAAAAAATTTTCATTATTCTTAATACACAATGTATTATACAATTTTTTTTATTCCAATATGTAGGTATAATTTTAACATTTCTGTATATTTGTGGGATTGTTGATTTGTCACGATTCGGGAAAGTATACAATTACGCAATTGTATTTAGATGTTTGAATATGTAAATGTATGTACGAATTTTTGCTAGGTCAAATATAATGAAGAACAGAAGTGAAATACTGATAGAATTTCCCGCGATAAATACTGAAATTATTAATTATTATCAGAAATCCTAGGGATTTCTCTTTTAACACAACTTCCTCCATAAACTTATAACAAATAAAACAATCATGCGATGTTAATGTTTGTTCAATTCCATATTTGAAATCAATTAAGTAAAATTTATTGCGTATTATTAAATAGCAAATATTAAAAATTAAAATGAATCAGAATAAAAATTAGATTATTTATGAATATTTAATTTATTCAGTTTTATCGTGAAATTATAGCGTAAATAATTCCATAAGATGAACATCAATTAAAAGCGAATATTTCCATTAATCGTTTTCGTATTTCAATTGTGAATTTCTTATTAAATTTCGCACGATGACCTACGAGGATAATCTTTGAGGTTTCAGGAATGACAAGAGCTGACGCAATAGTTTGAATTAGCGATGGCAAATTGTAGGTCACTTTGAGGACCTAGTTCGTAGTTCATAGTTCATTTCAATGTACCGTTCACGAACTATAGTTCATGAACTACTAACATCTTTTTAAAATGAACTAGTTCACGACCTATATGAAGTACATGTACATACTGAAAATAATCTCCTTTTTTCTCAATATAAAAATATTAAATACTAACAAATAAATACATTGAAATATTACAATACTTATTTTGTATTAGGAATGAGGAAGAAAAGACAACAATGTTTATAATTTATACAAAACATATATATAAGGAAATATAATTTTATTCCGTTCATCAACACACTTTATCACATAAATGTTAGTATTGCTATTGGTACTGTATATGTAATGTATACTATACTGCATCGTTTACGAGCCGTTGTGATTCATGAACGGTTTAGTACACGACGGGTTCAGGACCTAGTACAAGTACACCGTGCACCATCTAGTTGATAGTTCACGAACTAGGTCATAGTGACCTATAGGTCGTTGCAAAACATCGTCACAGTACGCCCGTCATTTGATTGAACCGCTCAGAGTGAACGGTTCGCGAGGGAACTACACATCGCTAGTTTGAATGTTGAAGCAAGATAATGTAATCAAGATATCTATAAAACTAAAAAAAGCTTTTCTCATTTGCATATTGATATTCTTAGCCGAAATTGTGAATTCTATTTAGAAAGATTAATACTGCCATTTAACCATATTTTAATTTCGGGGTCTCTAATCTGGACCTATATTTCACTCACTTTCCATCTACGCTGCCTTCTATAACTAATTGCATAATACCCTCAATGTCTAAGAATGTGACCTACTAGTGTCTATCTCTTGAACACCTTCCAAATGGTTCCCAATTCCTCGTCTGCTTTTCATTTTCTATTTCAAGGTAAATAAAATATATCATAAAATGAATTCGTTTTTTTGGTTGTCAAGTAAATTTGCTATCTCCATCTATGTGATGATTATTAAAGGTCGTACTGAAAAGTTGACTTGTAAAAATGTGACCTACTAGTGTCTATCTCTTCTTCGCTTGAACACCTTCCAAATGGTTCCCTTTTCCTCATCTGCTTTTCATTTTCTATTTCGAGGTAAATAAAATATATCATAAAATGAATTCGTTTTTTTGGTTGTCAAGTAAATTTGCTATCTCCATCTATGTGATGATTATTAAAGGTCGTACTGAAAAGTTGACTTGTAAAAATGTGACCTACTAGTGTCTATCTCTTCTTCTCTTGAACACCTTCCAAATGGTTCCCTTTTCCTCATCTGCTTTTCATTTTCTATTTCGAGGTAAATAAAATATATCATAAAATGAATTCGTTTTTTTGGTTGTCAAGTAAATTTGCTATCTCCATCTATGTGATGATTATTAAAGGTCGAACTGAAAAGTTGACTTGTAAAAATGTGACCTACTAGTGTCTATCTCTTCTTCTCTTGAACACCTTCCAAATGGTTCCCTTTTCCTCATCTGCTTTTCATTTTCTATTTCGAGGTAAATAAAATATATCATAAAATGAATTCGTTTTTTTGGTTGTCAAGTAAATTTGCTATCTCCATCTATGTGATGATTATTAAAGGTCGTACTGAAAAGTTGACTTGTAAAAATATGACCTACTAGTGTCTATCTCTTCTTCTCTTGAACACTTTCCAAATGGTTCCCTTTTCCTCATCTGCTTTTTATTTTCTATTTCGAGGTAAATAAAATATATCACAAAATGAATTCGTTTTTTTGGTTGTCAAGTAAATTTGCTATCTCCATCTATGTGATGATTATTAAAGGTCGTATTGAAAAGTTGACTTAATGAATTAATTAAAACGCATTGAGACTTAGTGGCTGAAAAATACCGAAGGATCTGATAAAATGTCCATTTGTTGCAATATAAATGTATTGTGCAATTTTGAAGAGTATTCCCAATAAAATATATAGAGGCTTAATGTGAGTATTTCTGTTTTGGTTTCTTCGCCAGACTTGAGCTGTTCTGATTCGACCAGACCTGACATAACATTTAAAATGAACGTTAACATAAGATATTATTGTTTTTTGCCTTCCCCAACTTCATCTTCTTTATAGAGAGAAGAGTAAATCTTCGAAGACATCCAAAAGTGGATAATGATGGACTTTTAACGGCTAAAACTCCTCTTTGACTCTATTACTCTTATCAGTACTACTTTAATGCAAGAACTGTTTCTATTTCTTTACTTTCGAAGCTTGCAAACTCCGAATTGAGCCTCCGAAACCAGCGTGACGTTCACCTTATCAGAATCTAGGCTTCTTCACTTCAGTCTTCATCACTCTTCCTCCTCCAAATATTTACACTCGAAAATAATGTGTTTTTGAGAAATCTTCTTCCTCCTCGCAGATCTCGCACCTATCTATCCCATCCTGTGATCCCAACTGACCTGACCTGACCTGATCTTATACACCACCATTTAAAATTAACATTTTACAATCGAAATAAATATATGACTATCAATTTAAGATATGAAGAGGAGTACCGAGAGTGACTGGTACCTGGGGATAAATCATATCTGGCCTCACCTCCCTCTATCTCCACCCTAATATTGTAAATTGAATAATATTTGAAAGCAAATAGACCTTATAAATAATTTAATTTTTTTTTGCACATAGAATGAGGTTTTACTAAAATGTTGTTAAATCTTGAATGTCTTTTGTTCCCCCTAACTGAGGAGGGGCGGGGGGGGGGGGGGGGGGGGGGGGTTTGTCCCATTGTCTTCGTTATCTTCTATGAATCATTATACTAGAAACTAAACGATTATGCGATTTATAAATATTGATAATAATAATAAGAAGAAGAAGAATATTTATTGAATATTTTGCAAACTTATATATTGTAAAATTTACACACTATATGTGTAAATAAGGCGAAGTTCAGCATAAATAAACAAAAATATAGTATTTTATAAATAATGATTTAAATAAAATAAAATGGCTGTTCTACCACTTAACCTTTCTTATTATATTATAGCCTGAAAATACAATATCCATCAAGTCGACCTCATGCAATAGAGCAAAATAACAAAATATTCTTTTTAAGAGCAGATATAGAACAGATAATCCTCACATACTTCCGTCATTCTACTTCTACTACCAAACTGGTTTTTGTTCAATAAATATTTTATGCATTTAAACGGTGCGCTAAGCGTTAATCTAATAGCATCAACGTAACTATACACGAATAAAAAACGAATATATAAACGTTAGTATTAGTAATGTGTATAATGTAATCTCAACTTCGCCGCTAATAACAATCGATTAATGTTGCATGATCGATGACGCTGTCATTTTAGCCGAGCTTTTATCTGCGCTATTGCAAACATAGATGTATTAAGTCCAGAAATGAGTTGCCATAAAGCCCGACGCGATCCTATATATTTGATCCTAAGATTTATGGCACACAATCAGTTGGGTGTGACTAACGCTTTGTCGGTGGATAATGTGAATATGGTAGCGAAATAAATCATATTCAGCATTCATCGCGCAAAATTGTATTGAGATATTATTTTTTTGGAATAACGTCGTGTATTATAGAAAAGCAACTTCTGTATGGAGCTGTATATAATTTTAGGCATGATTCGATACCACCTAACCTCAACATTTGTTGACATTTTAATCATCCGACGTCATTTATGAAACTGATTTGTAAACCGTTTTTTTTTCTTAAATAAAATGAATGTATATACTTTCATAAGCATTCAACTAGGAATAATTCAAAACACTTTTAAGTAATTTAAGTGAACTAATTTGAATAGGATGACTTGAGTTAGTCAAAAACATGCTCGGCTACAGCACTTTTATCTTTTCTATTTAATCTAAAATTAGCTAAATGCTCCTTAGTAAATCTAGTTTCAATTGGTCTACGTGTTTGTCTTCTATATATACTTTAGGACAACTAGAACAAGATATTTCATAAATACCAGATTTTTTTATTGAAATCATTCAAATCTTTGGGACTTCCTAGAAAATTAGCAAGACTATTAGAATTATAAGTCGTAAGGTTTATTACATTCGTTTTCCTTGTGCATATAAAAATTCATGTATAAATTTAATTAAATAATAATTAGAAGTGTAACTTTTTAAGCTGTGCTAATTAACGCCATCGAACCATTTTTTTTTTGGATTGATAATATAACATTTTGATAAAAACAAAAATTGTTAGCCAATATTTAATATTCGTAGCTCGGATGACTTAATAATTTTTAACTACGTTATAATATATATCAGAATCATTACAAATATCAAAAGTGTAAAGCAATTCCTTAGATATATTTAAGAATCTTTCAACCATGGATGAAATATCATAATTGGACATACCCTTACGTTTACATGCCATGTGTTAAATGTAACCTCAAAATTATCGCTAAAGTAAGCATTTTAACTCGTCGGCTGTCATCTATGAAACAGCTGCTACGTATGCAACCGCGACATTTGACACGTTAAAACGTCAGTGTGCATTTTACAATTTATAACTGGATTATAGAGTATTTAACGACGAATTAACTATAGCCATAGTATATTGATTACACCGTCACGGGTATGGAATACCCGTGGGCGCCTACATAAATATACACGAGATTACACTTACTTTTACAGACTGCGTAAATTTGTTTGAGCAGTTTTTTTTTTTTGGAATCTAGGGTCAACTTACAATTATATGTTTAAATTGAACTCGAAATTGAATGAAGCAAAAGCTAATTTCTTGTCATTTTCATGGTCGGAACAACATGTATATTTTCACGTATATGTTGCTTTCGTTGTATTTTAAATTTGATTTAAAAAATCATTTATAGCTCTCGTTTTTTTCACCCGCCAGCTCAGAGCTCACAGCTAATCTCTCCTTTACTAATTCCCTCATTTCCTTACAGCTATACATCTTAACATCCTGCACCAGCTCACTTAAGTGGGCTCTATTTCTGCCTCTTCCGCTTCGCTACCTTCTATAATAACTTGTCTATTACCCCCATGTTTAAGAATAAGACCTACTAGTCGATTCATCTACTATTGTCCGAAACTGTTAGTAAGATTCAAATGTATTTGTTCGATTTTCATTATATTATTAATCTTGTTTAGAATATCATACAAAAATGTATTATTCTTCTCAATGTGGCTACCCTATATCTACCGTATCTACCCTATATAAAATAACCCCTGCGATATGGTAAGATGCATCTTTAAAATGCAAGAATCGATACGGAGGCAGCGACTAACTCCCATATAATATACGTAATATATCGGTAAGATGAATGACGAATAGGAGGAATGGTCGGTAGGATAAATGGTGTGCTCCGAATCGACCTTTAGGATAAATGACGATTAGGATACTTGACTGTTAAGAGCAATGGCGGTAGGATGAATGACGAGTAGGAGGAATAGTCGTTAGGATAAATGGTGTGCTCCGAATCGACGTTTAGGATAAATGACGCATAGAATTATTGACTGTTAGGAACAATGGCGGTGGGATGAATGACGAGTAGGAGGAATGGTCGGTAGGATAAATGGTGTGCTCCGAATCGACGTTTAGGATAAATGACGAATAGGATACTTGACTGTTAGGAGCAATGGCGGTAGGATGAATGACGAGTAGGAGGAATGGTCGGTAGGATGACTGGTGTTCTCCTTAATACACCAGCGAATAAATTTCACATCTTACATTTCGCGCCTGTATTCTATACGATAATGCACTATACCACAAGCCCAGCGCTAAGACACTCGTATGTCAACTGCGTTCATGAGACAGTTATTCGAGGTATATTTCCCTCATCACGCACAGAGTATTGCTTTTGGCGTAATATAAGTTGGAGCGGCAACCGGTATAACATGATGATGACATTAACTGTCACAATGACAATTAGGTCAATTTAGATGCATTTATACAAACTTTGCATTGCTCTGCATTATGGTCTTGTAACTGAACCATGAACCATGCATAGACTCGGAAGCTAACAGGAAAGGTTACAATTTTAATTGCACTACCTCAATGATTGTTTTGGAAATATTTTTTTTGTTTATTTTAATTGTGTATTTTGTAATATAGAATATGTCGACTTATAATTGGATATCAAACACAATTTGGTGTTATTTAACGCAAATAAAACAATAATTCTTATATTTCCAATGGGAATTTAAAAAATTCTAAATATTACAATATTTTTAGAATTGTTCTATAAATAAACATATATAAATCAATTGTTGCAGAATTTTTTGAGAAATATAGTACGGATAATAATGAAATAGTTGCACTGCTTTAAAAATGTACAGAAGTCCCTCAAGGACCCGAATTTGCACCGATCCCTTAGATGATTTATATTTTTAAGCACGTCGTGTATCGAAATGTGGGTAATGTAGATATCTTCTTATTCTATATCTACCGTATTTTAAATTAAATATATAGATTTAATTTTTCATCTTGCTGATATATATCTGATATATGATATATATAAAATACTCCTATTCTGAAAGTAAAAGGTAAAGTACAAATTTAAATAAAATGAAGCCTAATTAATCTTTTGACAACATGTGATATTTAATTATCATTTATTAAGATATTGTATAAAACAAACTTTGCATTTTCAACATAATAATAATAATAATAAATTCATTTATTGGCATTAAGAAAGATTAAGAAAGTACAGTCAAAAGGAATGTCATTAAATAATAAGCTTTATAAGATATCTTCATGATATTTTATTATTGAAAAATTAATTAATTAGTTCATCACAAAATGTTCTATAGCATTGTAGATTTCAAAATGCCGAAAATTTAGAAATATTAAATATCTATTATTTTAGTTTCAAAAAATTTTGCGTTTCTCAAAAATAGAAATTTCAAATCAATAGATCAACAAAATTTGTATTTTTCCCATTTTTCAAAATGATCGAGGAATTTAGATTTTCTCAAAAAGATGTCTTTAAAAAACCTGTATTCTTTTTTAACGTTTCAATTTTTTTAACATTTACCAAAAATAAAAATAAAAATATATTTGTTATATGTATCAAGAAAATTCTTTTTAGATTTTTCAAAAATTTTAAATATCTCAAAAAATCACATCAGTGTACTAAAAAACGAGAATTTTCTATACTTTTCGGATTAAAAAAAAAAATGAATTCTTGAAAGATTTTCCAATTTTTCTCAAAAATAAAACATTTCATATTAAAAAAAAAATCAGTATTTTCATCATTTTTGTCGTTCAAAAATCTTTTTTTACTATATTTAAAAAATCTGTCTATTCTTTTTCTTTTCTTTTCAAAAAAATTTTTTTTCTCAAACAAGATCACTTATAAAAATAAAAATCTATAAATTAAACCCATATTTTCATGAAGAGATTAAATGAATATACTATTTTAAGTACAGCATAAACCAAAAACCAGAAGAAATTCTTAGGCATTTCTTTATAAATCCATTTTAATATAATTATTGAGATAACCCTTCCCGAGAAATCATTATCTATCATATCACATCGATTTTCTCCATTATCCTGCGCCATTTAGGCTAGACGACGACCATCATTGCGCCCTCTACTGTCGCGAGCCATCATGGATCTGGAACTACAATTGCGTGCCGCTGAAGCGCGCCGCAACGACCTTCAGCGATTACACGCGGAATCTCTAGCGGCGCTGCGTGACTGTGGTACCGACCTGCTGGATGCACGCCAATCGCGCGTGCGCGAACTTGAAAAGAAGGTCGCTTTGGAGACCGTTCGGTGAGTTGTTGCGTAAAGATCGCGCGCATTTTATTAAATCAATTGATCGAATTGTACATTTTTTTTTTATCGAAGCGAAAGGATTGTTTTGGTCGTCGCTGATTTTAAATATTTTGTTTTTGACGTTATGATGCTAAATATTGAAAAGTAATAATAAAAATTCGAAGGGCATTTATTGATCTAAGAGGAAGAGTTTTTTTTAAAGAACAGCACTGCAAAGAACCCTCGATGTACTGAAGGTAGCAGAAATTCACAATGTTGATTTTATTAATGGTAAAAAAAAAACCATGTCCAATGTTATAAAAAAAATACAAATTTCAAAGTAAGAAAAATAAAAAAATATTAAAAGGAGTTCGATCTTAAACTAATTTACCAATTTTATACAGTCTAGTCTTATTATTTTTTGCTCGGTAACCTTTTACTGTCCAACCGCATGAAATAAAGGGTGATCCAAAAAAACCTGTACATTTTAAAACTTTAATACTTCCCTCACCATTTATCATAAACTAAATCTTTATGCAACATTCGAAAAAAGGAATTCTCCCCCGAAGAGATCATACACATTTTCGATATGTCCTCCACCTTCTCTTTGCAATACAACTTTGTTGACAAACCTCTCAATAATTAAAATCCTTATTTCAATCCCACAATCAGCAATCTTTGACCATCACAAAGAATTACTTCACAAATAATTTAAAAAAATCCAAACTTTTTCTTTCGAATTTTCAAATCATAAATAGATATTATTTTGAGTACAAACTAGAAAATTAAGCGAATTATGCTTCTTCGAAGAAGTTCAATGAGCAGAGATTGGAAATTAATGTCAGCAAGTTTGATGCATCGTACGTCATTTTTTATATCTTGGCGGACCTAGTTCATCCTCTACTGCGCATAGGGGTTGAGCTTCCATTACCATTGTTGCCATATATGAATAAAAAAACTTCAGTACAAAGTGCTCAAATTGTAAACTGCATAGCAAAATTCAGATTGAGAATATTTAATGTATGAATATATACGGCTTCGAATAAAGTCCACTATTTAGTAAAAAGTTTCCAGTTATTTATTATTTGTTTTGATCAATTATGCTAATATAATACTCTCTGTATTTGTTGGCTGTCGATATGACAACATTGCAGTAATTTTGACCACACCCACAAATGACAAAAATGCAGTGGCGAGCATCTCTTCACGAGCATAAGGTTTTGGGGTGTTGAAGCGGCCAGTATATTTTCAATTTTTTTTGTTACCATTGTTCTTATGCATAAACTAGTCTTAATTTGTAATGCGCAGTAGAAGGGGCGGTAGAAAGGATTTTTTCTAAATTTTAATTTGATTTCACAGTATCATTTCGTATTACAATTTTAGTTGCAGTAGCCACGAATTTAAAAATTATAAAAGTATCCTTCTTTTATAGGAACAAAATATCAATATAAAACCCAAAGTTAATATTCACTAAAATCATCCATCCTAAAGAGAAAATAACAATTTGTTCTTCCTTGAAAAAGTCTAATCAATAAACAATATTTTTCTTAACATGGATGCAGTTTTATAACCATTCCAAAATATTTTCAATAAAGATCGAAATTAATTCGCGAATTTTTAGTGTCAAAATTGCATTTTTTTCGCGTTGTTTAACAATTTATAAAATTCGTATCTAAAATCTGCAATTAAAATCGAATGCGCATTTCAAAACACAAGCCCTTATCTTTACTGGCACCTCGATTAGATTCATAATACAGTCGCAATTTCTTTTACCGAAGATGGCAGTTTAACTATCGAAATGCGCACGTTACGTATTACGCGATATATTTTATCCAACATAAATGGATTTGCCTCGTCAATTTTTGCCTCGCCCAATTTACTGTACCAGCAATAATTCGGATAAATTCCAGTTGTGAGGAGCTGCAACTGGAACTGAGCCAGGTCCATCGCAGTACCGCCAATAAGATGCCGTCGTCCTCATCGATGGCACTGCCTGGTAGTGGGCACTCGCCATGGATCAGTGGCACCGGCACCGGTGGCATTATGACGTCACATGGCACGTTTCACGGTACCACCGCCAGCGGTGGCGGCATCTATGGTAGCCACCATCATGGTGGTGGGGGCGCGAGTGGTGGCAGTGGCTGCGGCAGTGGCAGTGGCAGGGGGACCGAGATTGACCGAATCATGGCGAAGATCGAGCAGGATAATCGAATATTAGCCGAATTGGATCATAGCAGATCGACAACGCTTGGTAGGTGGAATTATGTCTTTCTGGCGGTATAAAAAAAATTGAGTAATTTTTTAAAAGCATTCCACTCCTAATTTGTTGACATTTTAATTTTGGCGAATTTAATTGCATGCGATCTGAACTAATAAGTTCCTGCTTCTAATTAGAATTAGAATTAGAAAGTTTTGAATTGCTTAAAATTAAATACGTATACTTTACTTATTACTGTATTTAAATTGATAGTTGCAAAGATACTTCTTTCGAATGAGCTATGAACATGAAGATGCTTTAATCAGTTGTGACAGTCATTAGTCGAATGGAATTTTATTTTAGTATACATAACAAGAAAGATGTACTTATGTTCATAGACCACACTAAGAAAGATTCTTCTTTGTACGTCTTATATAATAATAATAATAATAATAATATTCTTTATATGAAGGCCGCAGATTAGAAATGATCACAATATTTGGTAAAAATGAATCAGTTTTGCTCCGAAACTAATTTATTTAAAAACGAAAGAAGATTTTCATCAAAAAATTAGAACACGATTCGCATTTCTAAATATCAAATGGTAATTATTTCTTCTTTTGGCCAATCGAGTGCTTCAATCGTTTTCACATTGCATGTCATATAGTTCTCATTACCATCTCGAGCAGTAATTTTACTTCTGCCTTATTGTGTGTATTTTATTCTTCTATATGTACAATTGAAGACAATAATAATGACAAAGTGTAAAGATTTCCGTGCATTGTTTAGACGTAGTATATAGTTAGTGGTTGTTACTCGGTTTGGATCATTGCGTTCACATTTTGCACCGAATATCTTTAGCGGCACATTATTATTGTCTTTCATTGCACCCTGTTGTATTTTCATTTATCTTGCTCAAAATAAGATATTGTCTTGCGCCTTAGATCTGTTTCTTTAGCACCTCTTTGATAGTACAATTAAACTCCGTCGATATAAACCAAATAAATGTTACACAATGAAGACATATGCGAATTGAAGGAATGATATCGGGGTCGTAGCCAGGGATCTTTAACGGGGTTATATAAAAAACGTTGTACATTCTTGTTTGGGTATTTAATTTAGTTTTACTTTTTTTTAACGGACAGAAGAAAAATGCGCCCATTTTCTGCCCGCGCATATTTTTTAATCTACGTCACTGGAAAGTACGATTATGTTGTTGTATTACGAAATCAAATTTACATTTTATGTGTCCTTTTAATTGTACGTCGATAAAAGGCTCGGAAACATGTTTTATTATCAAAACCGGTTATTTCGTGCTTGATGATAAACTGATAATAATATATGACGTGCAACACGACGGCGTTTTATTTAAAAAAGCAAAATCAAGCTATTGAAAAACAATTGTGTAACTTTTCGATCAAGGACGGTTAAACGGTGTAGTGAAAATAACTTGATTAATGGAAATATCGATCATTAAAACTGGAGCAAGACTCAATGAGAAATTGAATATAACATATGCAAGGTGGTCATTTGTTATCAATATTGAAGTAAAAATATAAAAAATGGTTCTGCTGAAATAGCTCAGCAATAAATCTGTTATATCCGAAAAATATTAATGAAATTTTACATCTTTTAAAATATTCTAAAGAGTAAATCATGATTATTTATACTCTTTATTAGTGCAATTAATCGCAAAACATATTTGAGTACAATAAACTTCAGCACCAATTACTGCATATAAAGTCATTCGATATAATCGCCACTTTGCATAACGCCACTGATTAAACTGCATTATTCTACATAAATTTTTATTTCTCAAAAGATTATTATATCTATGGATACGCGGTACTGGATATAGGCCTTGTTGGTTATCAGAACATCGACAGTTATATTAATTACAATTTATACTGGGGGCACCGTGTAGGTAGTCGTTAAACTGTCACCACAATTGTTGGGGATTTTTCTCGAGAAAATGTCAAATGCTCCAAGTGTCGCCGCTCAGGTGTTCCCGGAAGTTGAGGAGTTGAGGTTAAAAGTTATTAAAAAGTGTATGAGCTGGCCAAAATGATTACGGCAATGTTTACGTTGCCATCTAAGGAACGGTTCATCAAATTGTTTATGTTATGTTGGATGATAGTTATACTAAGTTGGTTTATTCCCAGTGGCGATTAGTGTGGAATGATTTATGCCCAGTGGTGTGCTTTTTGGATATATTTTATTCTGTGAAATTATTATATTATATTTTTATTAAATCAATCGATTGTAAATTATTAAGCACATAAAAACATCGAGTTCGCGATTTTCATTATAATTTTTCTTTTTCAAAATATTTCAGAATATTTCAAATGCTAGTTAAATTATTTAAATTAGTGTAAAGAATGTCTAAAATGTCTAAAAAATGTCTTCCGGTGGTGATCTAACCAAATGTTACTAGATGTGGAAATCTAGTAGAAATGTAGAAAAATTTTCATATATATTTTAGAAGTTATGCAAGATATTAAACTTCTGTAAGGATATTTAACGATTTTTTTTATAAATAAATAGAAAGGGAGAAGGAGAACGTATAATAATCTTTATTGTCATTTAAATTGATGAAACTAATTTTAGTGGGCAACTTTCAAATGTCATCTAAGACATTTCAAATCCAAAAACACAATACAAACAATCCGCGTGTCTCTTAAGATATTTAATAAAATTATTATTTTTCAACATAAATAATTTGACTTATGAAAGTTAGTATACACTAGCGATGGCAAACTGTAGGTAACTTTGAGGACCTAGTTCGTAGTTCATAGTTCATTTCAATGTACCGTTCACGAACTATAGGTCGTGAACTACTAACATCTTTTTAAAATGAACCAGTTCACGACCTATATGAAATACATGCACATACTGAAAATAATCATTTTTTTTCTCAATATAAAAATATTAAATAGTAAAAAATAAATAAATGAAAATATTACAATACTTATTTTGAATTAAGAATGAGGAAGAAAAAACAACAATGTTTATAATTTATATAAAACATATATATAAGGTAATATAATTTCGTTCCGTTCACAGAAATTACAGAAGTCCAAACAGGTCAGAGTAGATGTCGATAGGTTAAAATTAGCTGATGTATGTGAAAAGTACAAGCAGAAAGTAGAAATCATGGCTAATGGAACATCTAGGAGCGACATAGATTGCGAATGGAGGGAAATCAGAAATGGGCTAACTACAGCAGCAAATGAAGTATTAGGCACAAAGAAAAGGGCAGGTAGGAGGGAATGGATCACGGAAGAAATAGTTGAAATGATAGAAGCAAGAAGGAAAATTAAAATAGGAAACACAGAAGCAGGACAGAAAAAATATAAGGAACTAAGGAACTTAATTAATAGGAAATGCAAGCTAGCGAAAGAAGAGTGGATAAAAGGAAACTGTGAGGATATTGAGGAGGATATGAGAAGAGGTAAAGTAGATTTGGGCTACAGGAAAATTAAGTCACATTTTTCTAAAGTAAAACCAAAGGGTAACATTATATGTGATAAGCAGGGTAAGGAACTCACAGAAAATAAGGAAAAAGCTAGAAGATGGAAGGAGTATCTTGAAGATTTATATAAAGGTAGGCAGGACATGGAGGAGCTAGAAAATGTGGAACAGATAGATGAGGATGACTTAGGTCCTAGCATACTTAGGTCAGAGTTTCATAGAGCATTAAATGATTTACGGAATAACAAAGCAGAGGGGATTGATATGATACCAGCCGAATTAATAAAACACGCAGGGGAAAAAATGCAGGAGCGATTATACAGGTTAGTTTGTAAAATATATGAGAAGGGAGAAGTACCACAGGATTTTCAGCGTAGTAGAATAGTAACAATGCCGAAGAAAATAGGAGCTAAATTGTGTGAGAACTATAGGACCATTAGCCTACTATCACATGCATCGAAGATATTGTTAAAGATTATTTATAGGAGATTAGAAAATAAAGTAGAGGAAAGGCTAGGAGAAGATCAGTTTGGTTTTAGGAAAAACAGAGGGACGAGAGAGGCGATTCTAGCACTAAGAACGGTAGTAGAAAAAAGAAATAGGGTAGGAAAGGTAACTTGCATAGCTTTTGTAGATTTAGAAAAGGCATTTGATAATGTAGATTGGGACATAATGTTTAGAATTTTAAAAGAAACGGGTATAGATTATAAGGATAGGAGAATAATTTTTAATTTATATAAACACCAAACTGCCTTAGTTAGAATTGAGGGGGAAGAAGAGGTAGCAAAAATAGGGAAGGGAGTTCGGCAGGGATGTACACTCTCACCGTTATTATTTAATCTATATATAGAAGATGCAATAAACAAAGTAAAAGAAGAGTATAGTGTAGGTGTGAATGTACAGGGAGAGAAAATATATATGTTGAGATTCGCCGACGATATAGCTATATTAGAAGAAAGCGAAAAGAATTTAGAAAGGGTATTGAATGGTATGCAGGCAGTATTGACTAGGGATTTTAACATGAAAATAAATATAGGTAAAACTAAAGTGATGAGGTGTGACAAAAAGGAATGCAGTAGAAAAATGAAGATCTCAATAGGAGATAATAGAATCGAAGAAGTGTCAGATTTTTGTTATTTAGGCAGTAGAATCACAAAAGATAATCGAAGCAAAGTAGATATAAAGTGTAGGATAGCACAGGGTAGGAAGGCATTCGTAGAAAAAGAACAGATTTTAAGATCAAATATTGACTTGGGTATTAGAAAAAGATTACTGAAGGTATATGTTTGGAGTGTAGCACTGTACGGGTGTGAGGCGTGGACTATAGGAAAGGAAGAGAAGCGTAGATTACAAGCATTAGAAATGTGGTGTTATAGGAGGATGATGAGGATTGGTTGGGAAGATAAAGTAACAAATGAAGCTGTACTAGAGTTAGTAGGGGAGAAGAGAAGTATCTGGAGAGTGTTACAGCGTAGGAGAGACAGATTAGTAGGGCATATTCTTAGGCATGGGGGGATTATGCAATTGATCATAGAAGGTAGAGTGGAGGGAAAGAGAGGGGTAGGTAGGCCTAGATTGGAGTATGTGAGTCAGATAGCTGAAGACGTTGAGATGAATAGCTATAGAGAGATGAAGGGATTAGCTCAGGATAGATCGGCATGGCGTGCTGTTTCCAACCAATCTTTAGGATTGCGGACTGTTTAACTAACTAACCGTTCACCAACACACTGTATCACATAAATGTTAGTACTGCTATTGGTACTGTATATGTAATGTATACTATACTGCATCGTTTACGAGCCGTTGTGATTCATGAACGGTTTAGTACGCGACGGGTTCAGGACCTAGTACAAGTACATCAATACGTACACCGTGCACCATCTAGTTGATAGTTCACGAACTAGATCATAGTGACCTATACGTCGTTGCAAAACATCGTCACAGTACGCCCGTCATTTGATTGAACCGTTCAGAGTGAACGATTCGCGAGTGAACTACACATCACTAGTATACACTCGGTGAATAAATAATTGAAATCCATACAAGCAGCTTATATTAACAGCCGATAAACGTGACATCTACAAACACACCCTTCTTTCCCTAATACAATCCTTTTACTACTACACCTGTACTCAGCCGCCCTCTTTCCTTGTCCGTAGGTGGTGGCAGCGGTGGGAATTTCGCCGGCACCTCGGGCCTCGCCACAAGCGCCAGTAGTCACGCCCTTGGTGCCACCGCCTCGGGCATAGACCACGCCCTCAGTCCGCCCATATCGCCCATCATAATGTCGTACACAACGCCCTCTATATACGCGGTCACTAGCCTGGGCGGGGGTGGCATTGGAAATCATGCCAGCGGCGTGACGCCCTTATCGTTTCTACCGTCGCACAGTACAGGTGAGAGCAGAAACAACTTGCCGATCTGCACGCGCAACTTTTATGTTTTTTTTTTGTTTTCTTAATGAATTGATTCAAAATAAATCTTATGATGAAAAAGCGTAGATATGTTCTTATGAAGTTTTTTGGTTTGCTACAATATATTTATTAAGCATTTAAAATAATAATATTATCCACTAGAGTCAGATTTACTTGACATCTCACGATTCGCTTATGTACGAGATTAAAAACTAAGATAACTTTAACTTAGTTATATAATAAAAGAAAAGTTTTCTACATCGAATCAGTCATCAAAAATCATTATATATTACTTTTTAAAAATTATTTAAATTATTTAAATTATTTAAAAAATAAAAAATTAGAGGTATTTTATTTCGTTTTTATCTTGTGCTACTGAAGATGGGGGCATAGCTTTCGAAATACGCATCTAGCTACTTAATGCTTTAAGTTACGGTATTTGGGTGATATTCTATACTATTATATATTACAATTAATTATATCCGTAATAAAAATAATCCCATTCGTTTAAGACTATTTAAAAAAAAGTGAAAATAATAATAATAACAATAATACCGCCGGTTATGAATTAGTTTTCTTTCACTTCTTAGATACCCTGTAGATCAGATAGACTGCCTACAAAGTTATTAGAAATTGATTTTTTGAATAATATATAGTAAACCTTAAATTATATATATATATAGGAAAAATAATCCCATTTCGCACAACGCCGCTCAATATAACTCTCTTTCAATATAAATAACGTTGGATATAACCGTCATTCTGTATAAAAAATATCGTAGACAGTACATAAACTGTATTCCATATAATCAGCAATAAGAAAAACGGCGTTCTGTGTAACTACGTTTGATAAAAACAGTTTTTATAGGACCATCTCTCATTGTCAGGTATATAAGATGACATTTATACTGAATGCGAGTTATACTCGTTGGCGATTAGATTGTATAACTTTATACCTAGTAACGTGTTCCTAAAATCACCTGTCTTTAAAAATCGCACAAACGTCCGAACTAGCATCATTATCACTTCTTTTAAGCTTACCCATTACATGCATGGAACAAGAATACGTTTATATAAACAGTGATTTTAATGGCATTCATTTTTCATTTTATATTTTGAACGCAAGGTAGGCATATTGCACAAGTAGGTTGTTTAAGAACTACTGCCTGAATTAATGTATACATTACGTGTCAGCGCGTTCCTCAACAAATAATTAAAATAGAAACGGAATGAGTAACAAATACGTACTAAAATATAACAAAATAGTATTTGCAACTAATTTTTTAAATATTACGAAAATGCTGAAATATTATAAAATTTAACTATAATCAGCTGTTTCACAAATGACAGTCGATTATTCAAAATGCCGAAAATATTGAGGTTAGACATATATAATATTGGCACATTACATGGCGCTTCTTTCATTATGTCAATTACAATTAATACATTTCACTAACCTCGCTAATTTCATAACTATGAATCTGATCTAACTTACAATAATCATGTGTAACAATGTGTCTGTTTTTCTTTTCTTCTGATTACTACACAGGTGGCGTTAGTATCGGTGGAACGGGCGGATCGGCGTTTGTCAGTGCATACAACGCGGGTGGTTATACGCCCAAATGTGGCGGCTTGGGCTTAAGTAGTGTGGGTGGGGGCCTTAGTGGGGGACTGGGGGGAACACTTATCGGGGGAACCAGTGGTTTAGTAAGCGGGTCGGGGTTAACAGGCACATGTCTAGGTAAGATAATGTTTGATATATATTTTTCTGTTTTTAATTAAACTTGTATTTATATTTGTGTACAAGTATATATATTTTTTGGCGTAAAAATTTATATGTGAACGAATATAATTTTTCTTAGAAGATATTGTTAAGGATTGAGGTTGGAAAATAAAGTAGAAGGAAGGCGAGCAGAATATCAGCTTGGCTGTAGGTAGAATAAAAGGATGAGGGAGGCTATTTTAGCTAAGAAGGATAGTTAGTTAAAGAGTCCGCAATCCTAAAGATTGGTTGGAAACAGCACGCCATGCCGATCTATCCTGAGCTAATCCCTTCATCTCCCTATAGATATTCATCTCAACGTCTTCAACTATCTGACTCACATACTCCAATCTAGGCCTACCTACCCCTCTCTTTCCCTCCACTCTACCTTCTATGATCAATTGCATAATCCCCCCATGCCTAAGAATATGCCCTACTAATCTGTCTCTCCTACGCTGTAACACTCTCCAAATACTTCTCTTCTCCCCTACTAACTCTAGTACAGCTTCATTTGTTACTTTATCTTCCCAACCAATCCTCATCATCCTCCTATAACACCACATTTCTAATGCTTGTAATCTACGCTTCTCTTCCTTTCCTATAGTCCACGCCTCACACCCGTACAGTGCTACACTCCAAACATATACCTTCAGTAATCTTTTTCTAATACCCAAGTCAATATTTGATCTTAAAATCTGTTCTTTTTCTACGAATGCCTTCCTACCCTGTGCTATCCTACACTTTATATCTACCTTGCTTCGATTATCTTTTGTGATTCTACTGCCTAAATAACAAAAATCTGACACTTCTTCGATTCTATTATCTCCTATTGAGATCCTCATTTTTCTACTGCATTCCTTTTTGTCACACCTCATCACTTTAGTTTTACCTATATTTATTTTCATGTTAAAATCCCTAGTCAATACTGCCTGCATACCATTCAATACCCTTTCTAAATTCTTTTCGCTTTCTTCCAATATAGCTATATCGTCGGCGAATCTCAGCATATATATTTTCTCTCCCTGTACATTCACACCTACACTATACTCTTCTTTTACTTTGTTTATTGCATCTTCTATATATAGATTAAATAATAACGGTGAGCGTGTACATCCCTGCCGAACTCCCTTCCTTATTTTTGCTACCTCTTCTTCCCCCTCAATTCTAACTAAGGCAGTTTGGTGTTTATATAAATTAAAAATTATTCTCCTATCCTTATAATCTATACCCGTTTCTTTTAAAATTCTAAACATTATGTCCCAATCTACATTATCAAATGCCTTTTCTAAGTCTACAAAAGCTATGCAAGTTACCTTTCCTACCCTCTTTCTTTTTTCTACTACCGTTCTTAGTGCTAGAATCGCCTCTCTCGTCCCTCTGTTTTTCCTAAAACCAAACTGATCTTCTCCTAGCCTTTCCTCTACTTTATTTTCTAATCTCCTATAAATAATCTTTAACAATATCTTCGATGCATGTGATAGTAGGCTAATGGTCCTATAGTTCTCACACAAATTAGCTCCTATTTTCTTCGGCATTGTTACTATTCTACTACGCTGAAAATCCTGTGGTACTTCTCCCTTCTCATATATTTTACAAACTAACCTGTATAATCGCTCCTGCATTTTTTCCCCTGCGTGTTTTATTAATTCGGCTGGTATCATATCAATCCCCGCTGCTTTGTTATTCCGTAAATCATTTAATGCTCTATGAAACTCTGACCTAAGTATGTTAGGACCTAAGTCATCCTCATCTATCTGTTCCACATTTTCTAGCTCCTCCATTTCCTGCCTACCTTTATATAAATCTTCAAGATACTCCTTCCATCTTCTAGCTTTTTCCTTATTTTCTGTGAGTTCCTTACCCTGCTTATCACATATAATGTTACCCTTTGGTTTTACTTTAGAAAAATGTGACTTAATTTTCCTGTAGCCCAAATCTACTTTACCTCTTCTCATATCCTCCTCAATATCCTCACAGTTTCCTTTTATCCACTCTTCTTTCGCTAGCTTGCATTTCCTATTAATTAAGTTCCTTAGTTCCTTATATTTTTTCTGTCCTGCTTCTGTGTTTCCTATTTTAATTTTCCTTCTTGCTTCTATCATTTCCACTATTTCTTCCGTGATCCATTCCCTCCTACCTGTCCTTTTCTTTGTGCCTAATACTTCATTTGCTGCTGTAGTTAACCCATTTCTGATTTCCCTCCATTCGCAATCTATGTCGCTCCTTGATGTTCTATTAGCCATGATTTCTACTTTCTGCTTGTACTTTTCATATACATCAGCTAATTTTAACCTATCGACATCTACTCTGACCTGTTTGGACTTCTGTAATTTCTTGAATTTGACCTCTGAGTCCAGGACTACTAAATTATGGTCACTATCAATATCTGCTCCAGGGTAACTCTTACAATTCTTAATCTGGTTCCTAAACCTCTCTTTAACCAGTATGTAATCTATCTGATACCTCCCTATATCTCCTGGCATTTTCCACGTATATATCCTGCGCTTGTGATTCTGAAAAAGCGTGTTTGCTACCACTAGCTTATTCCTAATACAAAACTCTACCAATCTATCCCCTCTATCATTACGTGTTCCTATTCCATATTCTCCTACTATTGGAACTTCCTTTCCCTTACCTACTACGGCATTCCAATCTCCGATTACAATTAGATTATCCTGTCCTTTAACGTTTGCTAACCTAGATTCAATCTCCTCATAAATGGATTCTACCTCCTCATCATCGTGACTTGAAGTTGGCATATATACTTGCACTATAACTGTGTCCGTTGGCTTCGTGTCTAATCTAATAGTTATAATTCTATCACTAACTTGGCAATAACTCTTTATTCTACATCCCAACTTTCTATTCATTATAAAACCTACACCGGTATGCCCATTATCTGATGCTGTGGTTATTAATCTGTATTCTCCTGACCACATATCTACTTGATCTTTCCTCCTAACTTCACTAATCCCTACAATATCCAGTCTAAGTCTCTCCATTTCTAATTTCAAATTCTCTAACTTTCCTATCCTATTCATACTGCGTATATTCCACGCTCCGACTCGTAGAATTCTCGACGCAATCGATCTCTTGCCCGCCCCAGAATCCGAGGGCTTGCCTGCTACCGAAGTAGCAGGATGAGATTCTGAGCCATTGGCTCTACTCATCTGGGGTATTATATTTGAGATAATCGACATTTTCATACTGTAATCTGGAGAAGGGTACAGTGCTGGTTTCTCCTTGCCTTGCACCGACCAATGAGTGCATATTTTAGCCGTCGCCCCACCGATTCAGCCTAATCCCCCTAATACCGTGGGTTAGCCTGAATCTTTCCTATAGACCTATAAGAAGGATAGTAGAAAAAAAACTGAATGTAGGAAAAGCTACTTATATAGCTTTCGTAGATTTAGAAAAATCCTTCGATAATGTAGATTGGGATATAATCCTAAAAGAAACGGGAATAGATTCTAAGGATAGAAGAATTATTTCCAATCTATACAAACATTAACCTGCTTTATTTAGAATTGAGGGGGGAAGAAGAGGTAGCGAGAATAGGAAAGGGAGTCAGGCAGGGATGTACATTGTCGTCGTTATTATTTAACCTGTATATAGCAGATGCCATAAACAAGGTAAAAGAAGAGTATAGTGTAGGTGTGAAAATTCATTCAGGGAGAGGAAATATATATGTTGAGGTTCGCCGATGATATCTTGGAAGAAAGGGAGCAGAATTTAGAACAGGTATTAAATAGTATGCAGAAAGTAATGACAGGGAATTACAATATGAAAATAAATATAGGCAAGCGAAAGTGACAAGAAGGAATGTAGGTGAAAAATGAGGATAAGAATAGGAGATGATGGAATAAAATGTAGGATAGTACAGGGTAGGAAGGCATTCGTAGAAAAGGAGCAGATCTTAAAATCAAATATTGACTGGGGTATTAGAAAAGGATCAATTCTATAACAATCACGGTTAGTAGTAGAGATATTTAATTTAATTTAATCTTGTACTACCGAAAACGGGCGCCTTCGAAATGCGCATCTAGCTTCGTATTCTGGTATTTAGGTGATATTATATACAACCCTGTATAAACTTTCTCCAAAGTAGAAAATATATTTCAGTAAATAAATGCCTCACTCAAATAATAAATAAACAAAAAAAATCAATTCTTCATTGTTAGAGGCACGGTTTTATTTAAAACGTACCAAAATACAGTTGACTTCCAAAAAAATACCCTACACCCGTCATTGCTCAGGAGAAATTGCTTTTAACCACAAACTCATTTACTTGTACACCATTCCAAATACATTTCGTTCATTTTTAGGCCTAGGCGGCACCGGTTCATCACTCCCCACGGGCATGCCAACCAGTTACACGCCCTCCGCTGCCGGTGCCTCCCTCGTGCCGGGACACAACTCATTCGGCAACCCGACCACCTTTACCAACCCCATCACCAGCACATTGAATCAATACAATCACCTCGGAGCCGCTTACGGTTCAACGGCTGGCGCTGGGCCGAGCGCATGCGCTCTCGCATCGTACAACCCCAGCGGGGCGTTCGGTAATCCATTAAGTGGCACAGGATTGGGGGGAGTTGGTGGCACTTTGAGTGGCACGGCCGGGTTGAAGCTGAAACCGTTGGAGGAGATGGACTTGGGTAAGATAATCGTGTAGGAATTGTAACGTATGTCATTTGATGAAAGGTTTGTTTTGGGGGGTAAGGAATTCGGAGTTGGGGCAATGATTTTATAACGATGATGAACAAATATGAATTTATATTAAATTACTACGACAGTTTTGCTTCTTAAAAAGTATTGTATCTACGATATAACGTTTTTATTAAATTGGTGCGAATAGAAAGTATTCTTCTTGCGGTTTATATTTTTTATTACATTTAGATCCGGTAGTTTCTTTTCTAATTAAGCACATGTGCTTAGGTTCATTAACTTGTGCCCAGTTTAAACTTTCAGTTTCTATTATTATCTTACAGGTGTTTATGCTTACTGAATTTATGTAAATTTATGACGAGCTTCTAATATCAACAGGTGTTCCCATAAATGTGCAAATCATTGACTTGTGTAATTAAAAATAAAAAGACCACAGAATTACGTTGCGTATATAGAGTGCTTTCGGCACTAATAATCAACTATGGAAAAATGAAACTACAAATCGCGATTTCATTTCCAATTTCCGAAATAATATAGCGAATTAATTGCAATATAAAATATTAGGCATTTTTATGGTGAGTTCTAGAATTTAGGTTACTTCAACGGTCCTATTTCATTAATCTGTATTTAGGTGCGGGTGGTAAAGTGGTAAAAGTGACCGGGAGTAACTAACTCTACCTTTGGCTGATATCGAATGTAACTTTGTTTGTATATACAAATTTAGCTGAATTATTGCTAGTTGTGCAGCTGAGATTTTTGAAAACGTTTAGCTTTAATCGTTCTCTGGCCGACGCTATTTTTTTTATTGTTATTGAAAAATATCGTTGAAAATGCATGACGCTGCTATAAATAGAAAATAATACTTATTTATCTATATAATGATAAATATTAAATTATACTTGTAATAACTATTTTCATTGGACCATTTTTAATCTTGATTTTAAAGATTGCATTTCATATTTATTCATAATAATCATCGCCATTTCCAACTTTAATATAAAGAATATTTTTAGAAATTCTAATAACGAAACTAGAGTTATTAAAGCTTTTTCTCACCTCTCTCATCTTTATTTCAATCTTTCAATCATATCTCTTATTGTAATTAAACTGATGCTATCTCTAAATAATTTTACTTGATTTTCAAGAACAATCTTCGCTGTGCCTTAACTTCGATCACTCGATCATTTCACTTCCAAATTTACCACTTCAATTTTCACTTTAGTAATGAATAATTTTTTTAATTTGCAAATATCAAGAGGAGATAATTATATGTTTCTGTAAGTTTTCGTTCAATGTTCATTTCAATGTTTAGCCATTACAATCCATGTAAAATTAAGAACTTTCTATCCAGATTTTCTTCTTGATTCTATCCCTGTCAAAATAAAAACTATTTAAATTATCTTAGAGCGACATTATATGAAAATTGTTTATATTGTTCCTACAAATGTATTGACAAATTTGATCTATTTGATCGAAATGACACTTTTATAATTCATCCTGATTTCAATTAATTCTCTGCACTTTGGGTTATATATATTAGGGTTCAAATTGTTATGTAAACGTCAAATATGACATTGTTTTCTTGAATTTTGTATTATTGAAAATAGATATTTTCAGCATTGGCAATATTACTTTCTCTAATTGACTTTTTTTTTATAGTTTCATCAAAGTTTATGTTGCTATTTCTCAACTAAAAATCTTTTCTTGAAATCAATTTTTACTAAGTCTATGTTCTTTCATTTTTACCCTGTATGGCATTAAACGTTACTTAACAAAAATAGAACAAATTGCTTTACATTGAAAATCGATCACATTATTTAATTAACAGAATACCATTAATTTAAATACAACCAATTTGCCAGCTACTATTCAATTTACATCTATATCACGAGATCCCGATACAAGTAAATATAATCAAAAATCAAGAATTTATTTGAAAACTTTATTAAATGATTGTTAGCAAATAAAATGGTTCAGTATGTCAATATATGTCAGTATGTCAAAATAATCCCACCCTACTTTCAGTAATACAAATTTAAAGAAAACAAATGTCACATTATAACGCCCATGGCTAATTAAAATCACGTATAATTTATACTAGATAGTTCGTAATAATTACAATATATCAGGATGTGACCCGATTTAGTACATTCAATCTTATACAACACATCTTCACCCTGTTTTCACGCATTAGACAGCAGAGTATTCTACTCTTCATACTGTACTCTGTAATCCGTTGCAGTAGATCGGACATATGTCAAATTTGACGTGCGTCATCTTGAAGTTGGTATTACTGAATATAAATAATGTTTTTTTTTCTTCTATTATTGGATACACTGTTCGAGAGAATTGACACTGACAGTTAGCTTAAACATGAATTTTTAAATGATTGGAATAAAAATGATACTTAACCTAGGAAAAAAAATCGATTTTTGTTTGTAATTATTGCGACGGAATATAATATTTTACTAGAAAAACATTTGTCAAAGTTTTGTATAGAATATCACTCAAATACCGTAACACAAAGTATTTATTACATAGGATGCGCATTTCGGAGTCTATGTCCCCATCGTCACTTGCAAAATAATAATCATCGGGGTTGCTATACAATTGTGAATTTATTACAATTATGAATTGTTATTAGTGAGTGACAAGTTTATTATTGTGCTATTGAAGATGGGGGCATAGCCTCCGAAATGCGCATCTAGCTTTTAAATGCTTTGAGTTACGGCTTTTGGGTGATATTCTATACTATTATTTAACGCCGTAGTGACGATTTTAAAAAGTCTTGTAAATTAATCAATCTATTTACGTAGGAATGTTACAAAAAAAAGTATAAGCATTTTTAAGCTAGATGTTCCCTTCGAAGACTGAACCCCAATCTTCAGTAAAAGTAAAACTATTTTATATACAGTATTTAGTTATAAATAGACTATTTGATGTAATAGCATGTATAGTAATATTAGCAACTATTACAATATTAAAACTGCGGTCGCGCGGAATGGGGAAATGTATACTCTTAACATGACCATTTAATTTTTCCTCCAAAATAGGATCACTATTACAATTACAACAATATTACTAACAATTCGATTAGCAACCATAAAATAATGACTCAAGAGCAAGATAGCCACGTTATAAAATAGTAATTTATTATTTTTACACTTTTAAATTATATATACAATTTTTACAATACTTTATGTATACACAATTTTATTTATACCATTTTAATTTGTTTATACAGTCTTTTACAACTTATGGCCATGTCTACCAGTTTCTATTACCTGACAATTTTGGTCTGATGATGGACTAAACCCGAAACCGGTCACCAATTTCACCATATTCTCCGGTGAAAATTCGTCGTTTTTATAAGTTTTGTTCAAACACTCTGTTTAAAGAATTCGTACAAGGATTTACACTCTCAACTGTCATTCATCAACGGATAGAATTTCATTATTAATTTCCAAATACTTATATCCAGTGAAACAACTTGATAAAAACCGAATCGACTGCAAACGTTTTAGATAATAAATATCTTATGTCACCTCACTCTCAAAATCGCATTTCATCATCCACGCAGACCGTCATATCACTCACCCATAACGTTTAGGGGTGCGGCGTGTAGCGACCCCCTGTACGCCACATCAGCAGCCCTGGGCACTGACGGGCCCCAGCGGCCTGGCCGGTGGTATTATGAACGTGACGCCCAGCGCCCTAGCGCGCATACAGGACGGGCTCGATGTGGCCGAGTGGAGTGCATTGACCGGTACCGGTCTGGACGGGCGACTGGTGGGCGGATTGCTCGGCGGTGGTGGGGGCGGCGTGGGGGGATTTCAGAATGGGCACGCGGGCAGTGTTGGCAGCGAAGGGACAGTGGATATGTTGGATATACCTGGCAGAGGACGATGTTCGGTTTATGTGAGCAGGTGAGAAGGTGGATTTTTATTTTGTCGTCTTATATTGGACGTGACTTAATATCGGATGGAAGGAAATTTAATATTTAATAATACAACTGCTTATATTTCGAAGGTAGAAATGACCTGTAGAATAATAAAAGATAATAGAACATTTTTTAATACGCCGAGCAAAGGCTGCCCAAAATCACAATGAAATTGATTTATTGATTGTCAGATAATAATAATTTTGATCCTTCATAACTTATCTATGTTTACTTAAGTACAAGCTCTTAAATTTTACTACAATGCGATTACGGTTTATCAGAAAATAATTCGAAATTTAGGATATAATAGAAATATCTATTCTTAATTTATTCCAATAGCGAGAGAGATTAAATCGTGTGAAGAATTACTCAAAAATTTCAAGTAACGCGATGTCATGACTTCGTATTGGCAATAAAATTCAGATTACGATAATTCACTTGAAATCTGTAAATTATTTGCTATCTGAAATCTGGTTTAAGATGCAGTTTACATTTCAAAATTTTCAGATGTCGTAAAAAAATAGAAAGTTCTAAATGAAACGCCCAGTTTAGTGTCTTACATGGAATTTATTTATTATTACGCACTACTTTGATGAGTTATTGTAAATGTATAATTTTAGTACATCTAATACTATCGTTACATGTCGTAAGTGCAATATAACATATTATTGTAAATGTAAATTCAGGCATAATAAAGTAAAATGGCAAAACTGTTTAAAATAAAAGTATTGAAGTATATAAATCTTAATATAACACTCTGTATTGAAAATATTTTCAAGACATAATTCCGCAGCATGTGCATACAAATTTTCACCATTTTATCTTTGTTAGTTTTTGCAAAATATTTTGAGATGCCTTAAATGGGTTGTCATGTATATCTTGTATCAAATTACGAATAAAAATACGAAATAAATATAAGTATACTTCAAGGTAGTAAACTGACGCTAATGTTTTTTATGCTATATAGAAACAGCATTAAACAAATATATCCAATAGTAGACAGACGAATACAATCCAATTATGTTTCTAATCATCAAAAAAATATTTAAAAACGTATAAACGATCGGAGAAGAACTTTAAAATACAATCAAATTCAAAATTTATCTAGAATTAGAAGAAACTGAAATTATATAAAATCAAATTACGTATACTCGTATATCATATGATATAATAGTTCTTTTAATAGGTTCTTTTAACGTATGATTCTAGATTTTGATGGAAAAGGCAAAATATCGCTTGACAAAATGTAACTTAACTTAATCAAGCGCTGAAAAAACCCCAAGTCAAAGCAACAAATTGAAAAAACAACCAATACCTCGATAATGTTTCTCTATCTTTCGTTGATTAGGTTTGCATACGAGCCCGAGCCTGAATCCGAAGATGAACTGGCGGTACCGGCGGGGGAATACCTCCTCGTTTGGGGTGAGCCCATTGGGGGTGCTGCAGGGTACCTGGACGCGGAACTTCTGGATGGTCGACGGGGCCTCATACCAGCTCATTTTGCTGGTCGAATCATAGGTAGCTTCAAAATTTGATGAACGTTCATTTAATCTTGGCAGAAGATTACGCCCTTGCAAATAAAATTAATACGATTAATTCTTCAATTAACAATGTGTAGAGATGATTTTACATAAAAGTACACATTGAATAAGTTTGCGATGCAAGCAAGATATCTCCGCCAAGATTAAATGAGCATGTATAATGTATATACATGCATTTGAACATTGAAAAATATTCTGGGTATAAATGTAGAGTACGTTGTACTTACTGCAGGCCCGATATTATTTTTCATTGATTGTTATTGTAGATGTAAAAGAATATGTAGGTTTTGCCATGGACCAGGTATAATATATCATATTACAACAGCCATAAAAAAAGCCGTCAATGTAATGTATGCTTTAAACCGAAAGCCCTTATATATACTTACAATATATCTAATAACCTCAAAATGGTCGCCAAAGTAGGCGCTCTAACTCGCGGCAATCGCGGCAATTAACACGCAACGTCTGTGTGCACTTTTCATTTAAACAATAGAATAAATTAATATTTATTAACATACAAGTTACAATCAGTTTGATTATTATTGAATTATATCATATTTTAACATTTCTCATGATGTAATGTAATGTACTTTAATTCAGTTTCAAATATTATTTCGCTATTTTTTTTTATTAAATACTTGTTAGTTAATTTGTTTCTATTTAAAATGTTTGTAGAGGAACGCACTGACACGTAATGTTTACTTTAGTTAAGTCAGTAGTTCGTATGCGATGTCAACAACGAATAGCCTACTTTGGCGACATGTGTCACATAGAAAAAATGATTCCACAAAAAGCGCTGCCCATATATATACTTGGTCCATGATCTATGGACTTTGCTAATAAGGTGCTTTTAGATACCTATCGCAATTAATATATTTATTTTTAGGCAGTTTTGTTTTTTGTATTTTTTACGTATCTTGCGATATTCTTAAATTATTATTTTGCCCGCTTAATTCGCATATTTTCTTTCTTATTTTTATTAAAACGATCAGAAACGACACCAAAAATATATACAATGGTTTGCACATAAACATATAAAACTGTAGGTACACGAAATAAAATGTTATGTCACTTTTGAAGGACACACCACTTGTTTTAAATAATACTGAAAATCGTAAGGATAACAAACATCAACCACATCTTATATTTTATTTAACATAAGTTATAAAAAGTTTTAAGAAACGCTTAGATACATGGATACAATAAATTATATGGTTTTTTTTTTTAGTAAGTATAAAATTATGTGTACAGAGTGAGGCATGTTCTGAGCTGAGCTGCATATGATTAAATAAGTGAAGTATATAAATAAAATCCTCTCTCCAACGAATTGACTAAAATGATAATTGATTTTTTTGAAATAATGGTGTGAATTCATAACAGTGTTTATATTGACTCCATTTCATTTAAATAAATTTTTGCATTACATATATAATCTGCAACTGATAAAAGAAAATTAAATTAAAGTTTTGCAAATATTTTTACAATATAATATACTGCATTAAGATCAGCGTCTCCTAAATTTTGACATAGCTCTGCCAACAGATACCGCTAGTGGTTCTAACCTATTTAAATGACATAAATGATTTTTAGATTCCTCTTTATTTACAATTATGCAGAAATGCACTATTTAATTTATATAGTTTTATCACACTTTGAATAAAGTACACTGCCATTGCCAATACATTATATTAGGGCCATATAGATACGTAGATATACTTCATAAAGAATGTATTAGTAAACCAGCACCATCTATTATAAATTCCTTACACTATGCCATGCAGAAAATGGCCCAAAACAAGTAATTACATGTTTTTGCAAGGGTTTACTATTATGTTGGTCCAACTATTAAACGAAAGCAAATTAAATTACACATTTTTTACTAATTGTAAACAACATGTCTAGCTATGGAACGGTCAAAATTTTTTCTATTTTTTTCACTAGATCCATAGATAAAATAACGTTTGAAAAATCATCTTTTTTTGATTTTTTTTTCGACATGTTATTAAAAAAAAATACATATACCGTTCAAAAGCCCCATCATTTAGGAACATTTTCTAAAAATATTGTACTAAAATAATCAAAATTGCGGAAATGCGAAATACACTGCCGAAGCCCCGTTTTTGTTTGACGCTGGCCTTAATAAAATTTGAAAATAAAAACTTAAAAGAAATCGCAGTCGATTATTTGATGAGATTTAAATTTATAAGATCAATTGAGGTGATGATTTATATGTGTGGCCGAAGGTCTAGCACTGTCACCGTTACTATTTTTAAGTGTCAATTTAAAATCTTTCTATTCTTACAAATTGTGATATACATCACAAGAGTAATAATTAAATGTGTCGATCAAAATGTAATTTCATGCAAGAAATGATATTTTGTATTAGACTACTTTGCCCTAATTTAACAATTTGAACCAGATCCTATTTCAAATTATCCCTACACGTTAAATAAGTGTATAATATATCTATGTCGGTTATCACCCGAATTTTAAGTGTTTATGAATGCTAAATACGCATTTCAAAATCTAAACCCCCATTTTTAGTAGCACAATAATTAGACAACTAATACAGTTCTGTGCAATCACATACCAACATACATTTGTGTATGAATAGAATGAATTGACAATATCTAATTATTGCGCTAGTTGTGAAGATGGGGTTTTCGTTTTCAAAATACACATGTAGCTTATAAAATAATACTTTGAGTTGCACAGAGTGCAAAAGGAAGTAACTTCTAAACGGAAATATAATTTTATGCATATTCAAAAACTATCCTTTCATCTTTTAGGCGACGATTTATTAGAATTTCATCAAGCTATCTTGGCAACATTGCGCGAAGACGAAATAAATGCGGAAACGTTCGCCGCTGATGTGCAACGACTCACGGAAATGGCCGAATTCCCAGAAGGTCACGAAGATGAAGCGGATAATGGTATGTTTAGAAATTTTCTAATTATTTCTACAAAAGTTCTCATAGATATACGTTATAATGATGAATTTTGAAAAATAGAAAATAAGGTATAAGAAAATGCAATTGTAAAAAGTAAAACCGACGTAAGGAAGTATTTTATTTGAACTACTCGATAACAGTGGCGCAGCCATTTAGATATAATATGTCATACACGTATCGAGTTTCAACAAAATGTTAGTTTTGCTATATAAAATAAAGAATAGTTTTATAGATTATATTTTGTTGTACTTTGATTAAAAATAAATTTGAATACCGTATAAAAATTGTTTTGTACTTGATACTAACATCGCAATTATTTTCTAAAGTAAATGTCCTTCCATAAAAAAATTATAAACGAAAACTTATTTCAATTTCAATGCATTCAATTTTTAATAACAATGCACTACTTTGATTCTTGAGCTATTTCGGGACTGCCCCTACAATATACTTTCGAAAAATTTTCAATTTATTATTTTTTTTAAATTTAATTCTTCAGAATGCTGAAATTATATAATTAACCTTTGGCTGTACATATTCTCAAATATATGAAATAACGTCTTTTACTTAAAAAAATGCCCTGAAATTTTTTATATCGAAAATTTTCTTCTACCTTATTTCTATAAAAAATGAATCCATTGAACACGAATCTCTAAATAGTCGATAGATATAGTTTGTAGTGTTTCCCAAATTGTTAGTACTAACCGGAATTTTAGAAATCGAATTTTTGATTATGTATTTCAATATAATTAACGTAAAATAAAAAAAAACATGGCTAATTTTTCATTATAACGATTATTATATCGCTCATTTTACAATAAATCGTCGTTAAGCAAGTAGAAATATAAATATAAATATAAACATAAATTCTTCAGTTTAATATATATTTGTACTATTTCTAAAAATTATATTTTCATTTGTTTTGAACTCGGAAAATAATTCTATGCCAGCATGGTTCTATACTTATTTATTTTCTATATACGAATGCTCCTTTTAATAATCAAATAATTATTTGCTTATTTAATATTGTAATTTCTAAATGTTGCATGTGATCCATTATTTTGCAACAAATTCTACATGTAGTAAAATTTACATTTGACACGTAGCCAGTGAAATGCATTTCTAGTTAACAAACTTCTTGCAATGTTTCATAAAACTATTTACAGATTTAATTAAATGATATAATATTAAATTACGCTACTTTAATTACTTAATGCCGTTTCAACATTACATTTTAGTTTACATTAAAAAAAAATTTTTTTTTATGAAATACATTTTGATATTTAACTTATTATTTCCGATGGAAATCATTTTTGAAAACAATTTTCTATTTTTTGTGTCAATTTAGCGTTTTTTAAGCATCTGAACTGCATTTTTTACTAAGTTTCTTCTATGCATAATATGTACGTATACTTAGCTTCTTTCAGCGCTCTAAAAGATATCTTGCCACTGACACACAACGTTTCGCCCATTCATATTCTCCTCATCAGACCTCACTGTATAACTGTATACATAATGTTGGTTAAAAGTATGCCTTGTGATTAATGCCAGGATATAAATCTGAAGGATAACGCGCTGCAAGGATCTGGTAATTACGGACCTTCCTTCCTTCCTCTATATACCAGTGGCCCTCAACTGATTCCATACCTCTCGTTGCACATTGTCACTTCGAAACTTTAAGCGACGTAATTAATTTTCCATTGCAAAAACAATCGTTGATTTTTGTGGGTGTTCGTCATTGATTTGGTAAATAAATCACGTGGCGTTTTTAGAAATCTGGAAATGAATTTTTATTAACCGATGAGCTAGATTTTTTTGTGTAATTTGAATTAGCCTGTGTTTATATGCTCAAAATGAAATCGAACCATTTTGATATAAATTGCAAATAAAGCAATGAATGAGCTTAATTAAAGTTGAATTTAATTTTTGATTATATGAATTTAATATCGAAATAACAATAAGTAATTGCGATTTTGTTTTTGTGAAATTTTATTTCATTTTTTTTCAAAGTGCAATAGAATTTTTGCCATTTTTTTATTACTAGTTTTTCATTTTCTTTTATCAAATAGTTTTAAACATATTTTCCCATATCGTATTTTTATTGGACCGGGTCAGATTTTTTTGTTCATAATTTTCTACAATGGAAATCGGTAATTATGTTTATTTAAGAACAGAGTGGATTTAAGGTTTAAGTGGTCAAGGTTTTTATAAATTCTTCCACATAAATTCCCTCATACTTACAGCCCCTTTTTATTATTGTTAAAACTTGCGCATTTTTTATATCTTGGCGGACCTAATTCATCCTCTACTGCGTATAGGGGTTGAGCTTCCAGTACCATTGTTGCCATATATGAATAAAAAACTTCAGTACAAAGTACTCAAATTGTAAATTGCATAGCAAATTTCAGATTTATAATATTTAATGTATGAATATATACGGCTTCGATTAAAGTCCACTATTTAGTAAAAAGTTTCCAGTTATTTATTATTTGTTCTGATCAATTATGCTAATATAATACTCTCTGTATTTGTTGGCTGTCGATATGACAACATTGCACTCATTTTGACCACACTCTCAAATGACAAAAATGCAGTGGCGAGCATCTCTTCACGAGCATAATGTTTCTGGGTTTCATTTCCATTTCTATATAACCTTCCACTTCTTTTGCATTCTACATGTTGTTATTTTCAATCCACCTTGATATACATAATAACGCTTGTATTAATATTCTTATATTTATTCTTATAAATGAAATATTAAAATACTCAACCAACAAAATTAAAGCAAATCCCCCTTAAAAAAAATGAAATAACGAAAGATACCATTATTCTTCCACGTGCTTTTTACTACCATCACGATCATTACTAAAAATATTTCATATTACGGGCCTGCAGTTTACTGTTGAGGACCACTGGTCTATACGGGTAATATTCTGCATATTCTGCAAGCGGAGTTCTTGGCTTTCAGCCAAATATTCCAATTTATTCCAATGAACCATCAATAATAACCATCTTATGCTAGCTAGACATTTAACTTAGAAAAGGATTTAAATACTCTACAAGAAGAACATTCTCCTTAGCCGTAGTGCCAAGATGCACATACTATTGCGGTTGCCATTTTTTTGTCTTAATCCTGTTAGTGTTACGTCTATGTAAAGACAATAAAGACTAAGTTCTTCCAAATGGGACAACATTTTTGTCACAATTCGAGTTTAATTTAATACAATTACTTTTAAAAAACTCGATATTATAACTTGTATAATATAATATAAATTTATTGTAATATTTTTGATAAGAGTCTTTAAAATTCTGTATATTGAGTTAAGAAAATTTCTCAATTAAAATTACGCAAAATGATACAAAAATAAAATACATATGGGAACACAATTAGCAGAGTAATAATTATATTTAATAGCTCATAGGTATTTCGTGAAACAATTATTTGCTTCTCTTTACGATAATATTAATTTTAGTTAACTTTTGATGATACATCTATTAGAAAATTAACAATAATAGCGCACGATTTTTCAAAAAATAATTTGTGCCGCTGCCAAATACTACAATCCAAAGATGATCACCATAAAAAAAATGTTTTTTTTTTCATGATTGTAAAATTGCAATTGCAACCTAGCTTTATTCTAAGAGCTTCCTTCAAGGGCGCAAACTAGAACCGACTTAGTTTTTATGTTCTTGTTTTCCTCCATGTCTTTTCATTTCAGTCTAGAATACGAATACACCACGACAGTATTCAACACGTTCAATAGTTAATCAGTTAAATTGTGGCTTTCTTCATTTATGTACCTGATTTCTTGAGAAATAGAAGAACTATACGATTTAGATGTTTATTTTTGCATTATTGCAAAAATTTGCTACGGCATGACATATTTAAGAACATGTTTAATCTTGCGAATATATTAATTATATTATTCCAAATGAAATCTGATACCAACATATAAATTGTGACTCAGCTCGGCAATGCTGCTGTTGCAATATCGCATCGAGTTTCCTATTTCGTTCCGTTCACCAACACACTTTATCACTAAATAAATGTTAGTACTGTATATGTAATGTATACTATACTGCAAGTATATATATAGTACAAGTACATCAATACGTACACCGTGCACCATCTAGTTGATAGTTCACGAACTAGGTCATAGTGACTTATAGGTCGTTGCAAAAAATCGTCACAGTATTTTTTGCAGTCATTATTTGATTGAACCGTTCAGAGTGAACGGTTCGCGAGTGAACTACACACTGCCAATTTTTTACCATGTCTTTTCTTTCATACATCATTGACATATGACCCTGATTAGGTTATGTTTTGTTTGAAAATGAATTTAAAAATAAAGTAGGAGCAATAGAATTATTTTTTCTAATTCGCCTAATCAGAGATTTGGCAAAATAAACGTAGCGTTGGTATAACAATGATTTTTCGTAATTTTAAGAACGTGCTGCTAAGAAACACAATGTTTTAACACTCTTCAACACAATTCGCTATCTGTTTCCTGTATTTTATGTACTATATTTTATGTGTCCTTTTAAAATATATTTATTCTAGCATCGCAATGAATTGGTTGTATTTTTGTAAAATGACATGACCATATAATTTTAACGTAATTTTCACATTCGATATAAATTTTATTTACACAACTTGTAATTTATCATCTAATAACAATTAATTTAAGCGCAGTTCATTTAAATAATAATATTAGATGTGCTAAAAGTATTTTATTTTGTTTTTATATTGTGCTACTGAAGATGGCGGCATAGCCTTCGAAATATACATCTAGCTACTTAATGTTTTGAGTTACGTGATATTCTATACTATTATTTAACACCGTAGTGATAATTTTTTAAATTAATCTTGTATAAATATTTATATTTAAATTTTAACAGTCATTATAATCTTTATATTCGCAAAGAAAAAATCGTACAACCACGAAATGTTTTTTTTAAAGCTTCATAACGTATGGTCACGTTATTTTACAATACTTATATATGTTTTAATGAATAGTAAATGTTTTCTTCTTTTCAAGCCGTATATAATATCTTAACATTTTCGATCCAAAAACTGGATGCGTAAAAATAAAGAGTAATTTGTCTCCCCTATCAATTCATTCAAATATTATAAATATTTAGTAATAATTAATATTCCTGTGGTAATTAAATTACACGTAAGCATTTAATAAAACCATTGGTCAACTACTCTTAAGATTTTTGTCTGCATTTTTGTTTAAACTTGCAGATTTTGGATAGCGAGGTTCTATTTTACAAAAAGTCTTTACGTCTCTTCTCATTGAATGTCGTGTTCTAAAATGACTGAAGTATTTTTTACATGTACTTCACCAATTTCAGAACACAACGTTCTTGAACACTGATTGAACACTGATTCCACGGGGTTTAATCTTGTAGATCGAGTCTTCAATGGTTGACCTAATACCATTGCTAATGTTAGTTAAAACCTCGAAGAACAAAACATCCAATTCAGCTAATATTCTCTGTACGCAATCTGGGAATCACTATACACGACTTATGTCCCACTTCGCACTTGTTAACAACACACTCACCGCAACAGATTATTTCTTCTCGGTCTTAGTACCAGCCCCGCGTCAACTCACCCTCGAACGTCAGCTGAACAAGAGCGTTCTCATCAGTTGGACGGCTCCACCCGATATGGGACCTGGTAACCAGATCGAGAGCTATCATGTGTACGTCGATGGGGTGCTGAAGACGACCATCAAGGCCACGGAGCGGACTCGGGCCTTGGTAGAAGGGGTGGATAGCAATAGGGTGAGTAACTGATATCTGCGAAGAATCTTAGAAGTCTTTGATGGGTTTAAGCTGTAGGGCCATGGATAATTTACAATGTTAGTTTGTTCTGAAGCTAATGGGATAAATTTGCAAAAATTGCGCTGGTAGAATGTTGTTGGTAGAATGTTTGGCTGAAAAGTTGTCCTCAATTGAATGGAACTGAAAGGATTTGATTAAATTTTTGATTGTACTTTCTAATGTTGAAAAAATACATCATATTTATATGCGCACTGTGCACTTTCCACGAATCGATATAATAAAAAAATAGTCCGATTATAATATTCACGATGATTCCTTTTGGACAGTAGTTCACTTATTCTTATCCTCTACCAAACTCCTCATTCGTTTTTTTCGAGAATATCCCTATAAATAAACTTTAGTAGAATCCCTTTAGTAGAATAACCTAAAACTCCAAATGGTTGTTGGAATCTAAAATATGTACTAAATTTCTTTAAAAATATTATTTAATGCCTAATCCCTGAAAAGCATTTTATTCCCTTTCCATTGTTTTTATTTAAAAAAAAAAAAACTTGCTGAAAATATCTACAAACACAACTGCAACTTAGAATTCACCATTTTACAATTCTTACTTTCTCCACACTTATTCAAATGCAATTCTATTCATTTTGTATTGAAATTCGTAACACATTATAAAAACTCAAGACGTGGAAGACTGAAACGGACATAAGAAACTGGACCGGCATCTACCCGAATTCTAGCAAATAATCATCTTTTTAATGAACCGCTTCCGCAAGAAATAGCACCGCGTATCATTCTTTAGAGCACCCTCAGTTCAATCTACACCACTTTTGTACCAACAACTAACACGACAATCTTCTTACCAACCCCCTTGCCGTCGGTTTCCAACCTGCCCCCCGTTGTTGGACCCCTTATAATAGATCCCGAACAGCCCGGAATTTCTACCATCCTCTTCTACCTCCTATCATCTACAATCTACCACAACTTGTTGTTCATCATCACCATCCCCCTGTTGTTGCTCGTCACCGTCCACGCTGATGTTGCGCTCGGTCACGCCGCGCACTCTACCACCACAGCCGCACCGGATGAGCGTACGTTCGGTCACAGCGAACCGGAGGACATCCCGAGATGCTGCGTGCACAATGATCATAGGGAGGGACACGCATCAATTGGGCCCGAGTGCCGTCCGGGCTACGAATATAACTTCAACGCAAGCGGTCATCAGTTGGCTGCCCAGTAACAGTAATCATCAGCATGTTGTATGTGTGAATAATGTCGAGGTCCGAACTGTGAAGCCTGGGGTTTATAGGTATGTTCGCTTTGTGATTACAATATGTTAAACAACAAAGAAACGCAGTTGTAGAATCCGTTTTGAGGCATTGTAGATGAGTAGAAAAATGGAAGGGTAGCTTTATACCTCAGATTCTTAAAAAATTCTGAGGTATAAAGCTACCCTTCAATTTTTCTACTCAAAGAAATGCACTTTTCAAAAAAGTGGACTAAATCTTAAATAAATTACAAATTTTCAGAAATATTATAAAGCGTTGTAAAATATTACATATTTTTCATCGAGAGAACGAAGTTAAGAAACTCCTTTTAGGCACACCATTACTGGTCTCGCTGCAAACACCCAGTATCGTGTAACGGTACGTGCTAAGCACCATCGGGTAGCGCAAAATGTCGCCAACTTGGCTGAAGACCTGCCAATGCCAGCGGCCGCTCATACGGACTTCCGTACGCTTCCTAAGGGTCTACCAGATCCACCAAGTGATATCCAAGTTGAGGCTGGACCCCAAGATGGTACCTTATTAGTGACTTGGCATCCGGTTTTAACGCCACATCATCCTGGATCAACGATAACTGGGTAAGAAGAAGTTTACATCGTGGAAAGTTCCTCCGTGGAGTTTTTCGCATCTAAATAAAAGTCTTATATTGTCCGCTTTAAGTCTACATTCCTGAGATAGTGAATTTTGGCCACTTAAATTGTTTTGTTTTTTTCCGCATCAGTTATTCCGTCTTCACCGATGGGAAGAAAGTAACGGACGTAGATTCCCCAACTGGCGATCACGCTTTAATTGATATTAGTAAGTTGCTTGGTTTGAATCCGAAGCACGTGACTGTTCGGACCAAGGCAAGGGATTGTCAATCGACGGATTCATTGCCAGCGCAAATACCCTTGGCTGTTTTGCGGGGTGGGGCCCGAGCCGCAGCTAGACAGCAACCGCATAGTTCAGTGCCCATGCATATGAGGCAGCAACAGCAAATGGCGGCGCAACAAATGGGCGGCATGCAGAATCGACAGCCTGGCCAGCAACAGGTGTGTACACAATTATCGGATCGTTAGAAATTTGTTAAAATAATCGAATTTATCGATTGCCGCAAATATTGGTCTTCGAAGTATATTAACCGTCAGCGATATGAACAGATCGTAGCACTTGAGTATCTATTCTCATTTCAGATTATTGAACATGATGAGAATCTGAGTGACAAAGAAATATTTCCAAATCAGCAGCACATGAGGCAAGGAGGTATTCCATCAATTGGTAAGTCCTATAAAGAAATCGCCGTTCGCTATATGTCAAATTATATATATATTTTTTAATGTACAAGACATCGTTATAGAATTATATTGCATCAACAGAATATTATCTATAATACCTAGGTATAATATGAACACTCTACATTGAGCAACAATTTAATTCTCCTAGAAATATTATAAGACGATGTGGCCAGTTCTACCGCCTATTCGGCGATTTTAATTTTAAGTTCATTTAGCAATAAAATCGTATTTCCAAAACGATAATTTCAATCGTTTAGTAGGCCCGCCCAAATTACATTATGCCCTACTAATAAACATATTTCTAAAACTCCTAAACTATCAAAAATCTTCGAATTTCATCACTAATCTAATATTGCACAATTCATTCTTTCCTAAACCCAACATCATCTTATCTATGTTCTATAATAACTGAAATAGGGAAAAACTCCTAGCATCATAATCTGCCTTCAATTTCGCAACAAAACGTCAATTCTTTCTGCGCAATCACTTATTGTGATACATATCCTTATCCTTAAGGCGGCAACCATTCCCAACAACAGCAACAACAACCACAAACCTCATCATCCAAAGACGACCTATCCGACGAAGAACCCACCATTCCACAACCCCAACACCCTCAACAATTAACCTCTGCCGAACTGCGGCGCAATGCTCGTATATATCAGCGCCAACAACAACGTCAACAGCAACAACAGCAATTAACTACACCTCTAGGTGGTGCGCAACAACAACAACAACCCTTGCAATCCCCCGGCCAACAACAACAACAGCATTTACAGTTACAACAGCAGCAGGTTGGTGGTGGGGGTAGTGCCGTGCAGACGCCAGTCCAAGGTGGGCCTCAGGGCCCTGGGCAGGGTAGGCAACAGCAAATGATGATGGGTGGGCAGTCCGGGCCGTCGTCGGGTATGCAGCATTCACCTAGCCAGCAAGGTGGTCAGCAGCAAGGTCAACAGGATCTTGGTGGTGTTTATTATCAGCAACAGCAGAGTGGTGTTGGTGGGGGTCAGCAAGGTAGGCTGCCCACAGGGCATCGGTCGTGTGGTAGTGGTGGTGGTGGTCATGTTGAGATGTTAGTTGGATGTAGGGGTTTCCGTATAGTCGTTTCGTGCAGTGATTTTTTAAAATGGAAAACAATATCCGTAAAATCTTTTTCAATCGCTAGAGTATGTAAGGTATTCTGCTCATATATTTCCACTTTTACTAAAGACCTTCACTTTGCGCGCGACCCGAAATAATGTAAAGCAAACGCAGATAGTTAATCATACCAAATAAGTTTATGCTACTTGACATGTTTCAGATATATTAGCTTGGAATTAAATCTGAAGAAACGAAATATACCAAAAACAACATAATCTCTTCATAACGTCGTACCAAACAAGTAATATTTTATAATTAGATATGATATTGAAATCATCTGCTGCTCGCCTATTTTTCTGACAAGACCAACATGTTAAATCGTCATCTTTGTGATCTATTTATTCGGTATTAAACGATCAGTTATATCACAATTAATATGCTATTGTTCATTTGTTCCGATATTTTTAAATTTCAAAATGTATAGAAAAATAAATAGAACAAAAATCTTGATTGCATGTTGATCTAATAGTGTCTTTCTTGCTCTCGATGGATTGTCAATTTGGAGACTATCTCTTTCAAGTAGCAATATAAAACTTAGATGTTATTTTAATTTTTACATTTGCGATTTTATATATAATTTTTTTAAAGCTCTACCCATTATCTATATGTAGAAGTTGAAGTTTCTACATATTATATATGTAGAATATGTAGAAAAACGGTTCGTAGTTCTAGAAATACTATTGTAAAAAAATATGTGGGCTGTATGTGGAATACGTCTTGAGTGAATTAAGTTTTTATTGAAAATATTGTGTGGTAGTTAAGAATTGCGCAATCGGGAATACCATATCTTCACCATTTAGTCTTCCTGCTAATTATTCTGAAAAACATGTACTTACCACCACTGAAACCAAACCGGCAGCGCATAATATATATCAAAGCGGGGGAGGGAATAATACACGATACCACACTGCACTCTTTCCGCCTGTTGCTCTAATATCTACTACTATTACTACTACTTCTCTACTTCTAATCTGCGCTGTTCGTAATGATACATATACTCTTTGAATGCTTTGTTGCACACAAACAGTTGTTGGGCCATGTTCTTGGCTGACTCAGTTGCAAACAATATCTTGTTGGCTATAACGATTTTGCGACACAAATACATCAACTCGTGCAAGGCTGATATTATTGTTGTTCGTCTCTATTGGTTCCAATGTAGAAGCGCTCCACAAGTCCACACTCAATTGCGAATCGACCAAATACTTCAATAACATCCATAAAGACACTGATATTTTGATCTCACTGGACAATAACACAAATCAATCTTAAAATCTGCTAAATGGTTATAAGAGAAGATTTTATTCGATGTTTGCAATTCAAATTAAATTGATATGTAGCGTATTACATGTATATTTCCCCACTTAAAAATTAGGAAACATATGTATAGAATGTAAGCTTATATGGTTGTGGGGCGTGGATAATAAGAAAGGAAGATAAACGTAAAATACAAAGATTGACATTAAAGATGTATTAGAGTTGCTTGAAGAAAAGAGAACCATTTGAAAGGAATTATAATGTCCTTAGACACGGGGGTATTTTGCAATTAGAATAATAACTTTTATTTAGATTATTAATTAAAGTTACAAATTATTTAGTTAAATAACAAACATCATTCATAGTGTTTCTTTGTAATACTAACAGATATTAGAAGAATGATATTAGCTAATGATATAGGGGAAGTTTGACATTAGCTAATTAAGTATCTAATTACATTATTTTACAAAAGAAAATGCGGTCATAAGAACATTATAGGTGGCTAAAAAATACTTAAAAATCGTTTTCTTTTTATTATGTAAATGGATAGATGATAGAATAGAAGAAGTATCAGACACTTGATTTTTAGGAAATAGGATTACAAAAGATAACCGAAGTAATGTAGATATAGAATGTAAGATAGCACAGGGTAGGAAGACATTCGTAGAGATGGAGCAGATTTTAATAACAAATATAGTAAAAGATTACTGAGGGCGCATGTGTGTGGAGTGTAGCATTGTACGGCCGTGAGGCGTGGACTATACGAAAAGTAGCATTCGAAATGTGGTGCTACAGGAAGATGGTGAGGATTGGTTGCGCAGATAAAGTAACAAATGAAGCCGTACTAGAGTTAGTAGAGGAGAAGAGAATTATTTGGAGAATATTACAGCGTAGGAGAGATAGACTAGTGGGTCATATTCATAGACATGGAGGTATTATGCAATTTGATATAGAATGTAAGTAGGTAATCTTGGGGTCATCAGGGTTGTGTTCCGCAATGTAATTTCTTATGGACTTCCGGTCAATCTTTAAGGGAAATAGATCGAAAGCAATGGGTAGGTAGGCATAGATGTGGATCAGATAGTGGAGGACGTGTGTTGGATGAATAGCTATGGAGATATGAAGGAATTAGCTCAGGATAGATCGGCAGATGGCGTGCTCTTTCCATAGGATTGATCAAATATATTACAGAAACCCTGTTCACATTCTAATTATGATGGTAAATCTATGTTTGAACTGTATTGAATTCAAAATAAATTAAAATTAAACTTAACAAAACCCTCATTTAAGTTTTGCATAACAATTCTAAATCGCTTAAAGACCACATTGTCCAGTGGAATCGTATTGGCTTTTACGTATTCTATGTGTATTTTGTACTACGTTGTTTATGTGATATTTTAATTGTATATAATTTTAATTGTGCACGTTTCTGAATCTCTTAAATGTGGTTAAAGTTTTCAGGTGTCTCGTTCCATATATGTGTCCGTACTTGTAAAATCGTTTACACAAAATTCTTAATTATCTATTATCACGTTATGATATCCACGGCGCTTAGATAATCGAGGATTTTCTTCGTAAATTTTTAGCAGCATCTTTTATATTCTTGTAAATGTCTGTAAACTTACAATATACTGTCACCAAATAATAATCTTTGTCACTCGAATCCATAAATGAGGTAGCTCGATTTAATTGCTGTATCGCAGATCAAATTAACTTTTAAAAAATGTTCTCTCAACTCATTTAATGATTCTAAGTTTACCGCAGGTGCATTTTCTCAAAAACTTTGGCATGCGCGCAAAATTCAAATTAATTGCGCGAAAGCGTCTTCGCGGATTCGAAAAACAATATACATTCACGCTGGTTCTTGAGATAATGCACCATTTGTACGTATTATTAAGTAAAATAAACATAATTATACCGATCTATCTTTACAAAGACTGATTCTCTTATGTAATTCTTGCATTTCATTTGACTATATACTGCAATTGCAATTTTTGATTGATGTGTACGGTTTTTGATCTTTCAGAAATATGATATTCATCATTTTACTGCATAAACGCATATTTACATTGTCGTATTTCATTCTTAGCATGTATACTATTATGCTAATAACATATATGTGCTTTTATCTCTAAAAAGGAAAACAAACAAATAATTGCAAATTGATACCAATTCTGCAAAATTATATTCACACCACTTGCCATCAACAGTTTTATTTTTCTTAATTAATTTCGTTTGCATCAAAATTATTAAATCTCTTTTATTCAACGTATTACATTCCATTTCCGTTTCTTCATCTTGACATATAATCTGATCAAATCTTTATAACATTTTCGAAATGTTTCCTATTACACCTCTAGTCCTACCGCCGAGTCAACAAGGTCAACAAGGGCAACGACTTGGGATGCATGGTAGCCGTCGGGGGGGCCACATGGGCCCTGGCGGTGGTGGTCCTGGGCAACCCCAGAGGCGGGCGCGATGGTTCGTCGCATTGTTCGACTACGACCCATCCACAATGAGTCCAAATCCCGACGCTTGCGAGGAAGAGCTACCTTTTAGCGAAGGAGATTCCATCAAGGTTAGTTAGTTAGATAGTCCTCAATCCTAGATTGGATTGGTTGGAAATAGCACGCCATCTGTCGATCTCTCCTCAACTATTTTCTTCATCTCCCTATAGCTATTCATCCAAGACACGTCCTCCAATTTCTGACCCACATAATCCAATATAGGCCTACCTACACCTTCCTTCCTAATGCTGCTGGTTTCATATCTACTCTTGCTGCTTTATTATTCCTTAAATCACATTGTAATGCTCTTTACCATCAAGGTAAAATCCACGAAAATTTATTGTTTAAAATGAACTGTTTTTTCAAGACTGTTTTTTTTTTGTAAAAACTGCTTTATCTATTATTTGATATTCAGGTGTGGGGTGAAAAAGACGCCGATGGTTTCTACTGGGGTGAATGTCGTGGCAAACGAGGTTATGTACCCCATAACATGGTGATGGAGGTGGAAGGTGGGGCAGGAGGACCTGGGGGCGCTAGTAATCAAAGCCGCTGGGGTGAGATGTATCAGCATCCCTTAAAGCGGATGGTTGCGTTGTACGATTACGATCCTCAAGAATTAAGTCCAAATGTTGATGCGGAGGTTAGTTGACCAAAATCATGTCAATATAATAATCAATCGTTTAGGAATATCATTAAATACGTATACTCGAAAGACATTCGATTATTCTCTTGTTTGTATATTTATTTGCATGGATAATTACTCTGGGATTAATGGATTAATTCCCTCCTATAAATCATGGATTGTTGGTCATACTATAGTAGTTTTATTTACTGTTTTTATGCAAGTTTCGGATGTCTGATTGCACCTGAAATTGAGATTTCGGCTTTGTTCGCGTTTAGTTAATTCACAAATCAAAAAGCAGATTACTTTCGTCCTTCTAAATTTTTCGTATATTCAATAAATCAATTTAACTTCCAATGGAAAAAAAAACTATATTTGCATGTGTTAGATGTATTCTCTCATTATCTGTGATTATCTGTATCCTCACTTCTGCACGTATAAATGATAATTAATAATTGATATTTTATAAAAATAAAAAAATAAAATATAATCTCGCAGCAAGTGGAACTGACATTCCATACCGGTCAAATAATCAATGTTTACGGCGACATGGACGACGACGGTTTCTACATGGGTGAAATCGACGGTGTGCGTGGCCTCGTGCCAAGTAACTTCCTGGCCGAAGCCCCGGACCAATACGGCCCCGCCGGTAATCCGAATGCCCCCGGGTCACTGGGCATGGTTAGGCCACCGGGTGGAATTGGACCGCATCAACAACAGCGTTTGGGCATGCGAGGCCACGGGCCCGGCGCCAGGGGTCCCCCACCACCGCCAAGAGACGGCACCGGACGTGGCCGAGGCAGAGGTGAGACTTGTGTTGTTTCGGGGTATTGTGTTTGAAACAATTGGGAGGGCATCTATGTGTACGTGTTACTTTATGGTATTGCTATTTTTTGTCGCAATTAAGTGGGATGGGATTCACTGCATCAATATATATCTATTAAAATAATTACCCCTTTCAGTTCTTGATCGATCATTTGTATAAATAAAAAGTAACAATGGCCTCGGTACCGACCCTTTCAGAACACCCTAATTTATCAACGATAGAAACATGTGCTTCTGAATAGTATACAATAAGTTTGGCTTTATGATTTGTAAGATCGAGATTTTTGGATCATTATTCGTATATTTCGTGCTGATTTATTTACGTGTTGATTCACGAAATTGCTTTTTAAAAATATCATCTCATTGCTCTAATTGATTATTAACTTAATTCGACTTATTTAGAAATATTAGATATACATTGATGAATATGGGTACAAAATATGGTATAGGAAAAACAAAGCTTTTGTCATGATTTCATTTTAAGGAATCGGAAACAGAAATTTTGCTTTTCTCGTGCCAGACTTAAGTTATATATAATTTTCTTGTATCACTCGCTTTAGCAACTAAGTATCTTTTAGTACAATGATTTTTTTTTTTGTATTTTTGGGTGACTTTTATCTGTGTTTCGTAGAGTTGTAATTATCTATATGTAAACAATCTAAACACTTGTACGACCACACAGATAAACATGCGTCAAATATGGCGTTATACTTTCGAGAAACGTTTCAGTTTATTTTATACCATTCAATGCAAATCTCCGTAGACTAAATGTAATCTTTATATGTATGTATGTACCGACCAACGCTTTTTGTATAATCGTCATCTTTCACTTAAACATTAACGATCTTTAGATCAATTGCCGATTTTTTTAAAGGTCGAATAATCATCGTTCATTTTTCATTCCGTAGTTTATTGGAGTAATTATTTATCGCTACTATGACCTTTTGTAATTTTTTTTTAATTTCAGTGTCCTCATATAAATAAAACTATAATATATATAGTTATGAAACATAATGAAATATATTATAATATAGCTACGACTATATATACACGGTGTACCAAAAATAATTCAAAATTAATCACTTAATCATTCTGACACTTATCGCTTTGAATCTTCGACTGGAATATTTTTCGTTCACCATGTACACGAAATACTATTAAACTTGTATATTTAGTAAGCAAATAATAAGGGTATTATATTATTTTATTTTTGATTGATGGTAGTTTTAATTACATGAATTTCGAGAACTTCAATATTGTATATATTTTAATACCCTTATTGTACTGCTTTAATTGTTTTGATGTCAGTGGCTCTAAAAATGCACTAATATGCTCGCTACTATACAGGGTGAAGCTGCAAAATATTTTTCTCAAAATTTTGACGGAGATATTTTGCTTTTCTGCTTGATTGTG